>PVKZ01004502.1:0-80918 GCA_004027375.1 Macroglossus sobrinus | reverse complement strand
GGGGAGACTTTTGTGAATAGAGCTGTTAATACAGCTGAGGATGTAGAGCAGTCCACTGAAGAAATGAAGCTTATTGCTACCAGCCAAGGCTTTTTGGGAACTTCTTTCTACTTTTCTTACCAGGAAGCTAGGAATATTCTCCTGCATAGTTGATTTGCCTTCTAGCTGCTAAAGAGTAACAGTTTTCATCTTTGACAGGATTTAGCTTCTAAAATTAAGCTGATGCGTACAATAGCCTTGTTCTTTTAGCAAGCCTGGGGCAGGTGGGCCAGTCCAGTCTCTTTGGGTAGTTTGAGGAAACCATGGTATCCTTTTTTCCTCCCACTATTTGCAACTGTTCTTCCTATAAACCAGTCTCCTGCTTCCATCTTAGGATACCCAGAGCCAGAGGTGACCTGGTACAAGGACGACGTGGAGCTAGACCGCTACTGTGGCTTGCCAAAATACAAGATCACTCAACAGGGCAACCGTCACACACTGCAGCTCTTTAGGTAAGGGAGAGGGGCCTTCCCTGTCGTCTGTGCCTTTCCGAGGGTCCAGTGGCCCAAGCCTGCCCTCAGGAGCCGAGTTAGCTGGATAGATATGCACAGGCAGGATCTGGAGGTGGAGGGTGAGGTGCTGCTGCTGAGCTGAACCACCTGGTGAAGCGCGCGCCTGCGGCGTCTGGGAGCTAAGGCTCCCAGAGTGATTCTGACAGCCCGAGAGCTGAGTGCAACCACAGGAGGTCCTGACCCAGGAAGCATTTTCCATGAGATCAGCTGCCAAAAAAAGGCCCTGTGTCATTCTTTACAAGGGGCCGTATGGGTCACCTGCTTCTGAAGGGAGCTCTCCTGGGCCCCAAGTCTAATCCCTCCTGGACAAGCATGACCTTGGTCAGCTCCCGCCCTCTTGCTGGCTCAGTTTCCTCAACTGCAGTGGAGAGTGTTGGACGCGCTTATGTCTGAGGTGGGCTTGACACTCGGGGCAGGACTTGCAGGGGCTGGGGCAGCTCACTCAGCTCAGAGGCTCCGGCTGCGGGGAGTGGGGAACTCTCATCTCCCAGGAGCGGGGAGTTGGCATCTAATGCTCCTGCCTCCAGGTGTCAGGAAGACGATGCCGCCATCTACCAGGCCTCTGCTCAGAATTCCAAGGGCATAGTGTCCTGCTCCGGCGTCCTAGAGGTGGGCACCATGACCGAGTACAAGATCCATCAGCGCTGGTTCGCCAAGCTGAAGCACAAGGCCGCGGCGAAGTTGCGTGAGATTGAGCAGAGCTGGAAGCACGGGAAGGAGGCGGCGGGAGAGGCAGACACCCTGCGCAAGCTCAGCCCCGACCGCTTCCAGCGAAAGCGGCGGCTGAGTGGGGCTGAGGTGTCAGTCCCCTCGGCTCCGACCAGAGAGGCTGAGGACAGCACCCAGGCGGCTTGGCAGGAGGTGGGGACTGAGTCTAGTCAGCACCCTGGTTTGGGCCTGATGAACAGTTTTGCCTCCGGAGAGGTTACCACCAATGGGGATGCGGCCCCCGAGAATGGGGAGGCTGGGGAGCATGGCCTATTGACATACATTTGTGAGGCCATGGAGCTGGGGTCTCAGAGAGCCCCCAAAAAGGAGTCTGGGGCCAAGAAGAAAAAGAAGGATGAGGAACCTAAGCCAGGCCTGCGGAAGCCAGAGTTAGAGAAGGCAGCGCTAGGCCACCATTCTGAAAACTGTGGCCCCAGTGCAGACAGACCTGACTCTTGTGGGACACAGAGGCCGATGGACACAGAGCAGGTTCACACCCAGCCCAGAGCTCGGTCTTCCGGAGTAGATAGCACCAGGAAGCCAGCCTCTGCCGTGGGCTCTCAAGACCAGGCCCAGAATGCCCTGGCCGCAGCCCCTGTCCCCGGCCCAGACCAGGAAGTGTATTTCTCTCTGAAGGACATGTATCTGGAGAGCACCCGGACAGTCAGGCCTCATGGGGAGGAGGGGTCCTGCACCCCAAGTGGCAGGGTGCCTGGAGAAATGCCCTCAGGGAAGGCGGCTGGTGAGGCCACAGGTGAGAGGGGGCCTACTGCTCCTGGCCAGCCCACACCCTCAGCCCCCCAGCCAAATAGGCCATTCAACAGGAAGAGGTTTGCCCCTCCGAAGCCCAAAGTGGAGCCAACTGCCACCAGCAAGCCTGATTCTTCCACAAACCAAGCTCCAGGACCTGGAGCCCAGAGCTCAGCGAAGGCCCCACCTCAGGACTCTCCCCAAGTGCCCACACCCCCTGCCCGGCGGAGACACGGCCCCCGAGACAGCCCCCCACAAGGACAAGCAGGCCACAGGACTCGAGGAGAGGTAAGTGCGGGTGCTGGGTGCCTGGAGGCTGCTCTGGGAATCTGACCTCATGGAAACTCTTGCTGCAACAGCTCGGCAGCCAGTGAGCAGTGGGATATTTATAGAAGGGGTGGGGTGAGAATGGAGTGCCAGCCAGGAATGGGGGACCACAGGCCTGGCCAGGCATGTGGGCAGCACAGCCTGACTGTGACCCTCTCACCTGACAGTGTGTGAGTTCACAGCCAAGGGGACTGTGCCCCAGAGCGAGGTGGGAGAAGACTGCGTTCTTTGGGGAGGAAGGCAGTGAGCTCTGTGAGCTCTCCTGAAGCAGCGGTTCACAGAGCAGGAGTGTGCTGTAGAAAATTGTAAAATATCAAATGTCTGGGGAATTCTGGTTTAATGTGGGCTTCTATCTAAGATTTTGGAGTCAAGTGTACCTACATGTGAGTCTGACCATCCTTTACATTGTGTGACCTTGAGCAAGTTGTAAAATCATCACAATAATAAAACCTTCATAGGGCAGTTGCAAGAATCAAGTGCTTAGTACAGGCCTTGTGCACATTAAGAACTACATAAGTGGCAGTAGCTACACGATACTCCTGTAGTGGAAGGCAGAGGCAGACTGTTGTACATAGGAACAGAGTGTCATCATTTTCTGGGGGTCACATAGCCAGCAGAGAAAAGATGATGTTGTGTGGAGACATGGTTAGGGGTCTCTGCTCTTCAAAGAAAGAGGTAGGGGGCGGGGAGGGGACAGCACTAAGGCGTTTGAAGGGGAGGAGAGGCGGGGAGAGTGGGATTGAGAGGATGGACAGAGGGGCCACAGTTTGTCCTGCTTGGTCACTGTTCCATGTTTCAGGGAGCAGAGGGCAGCGGTATGTCACAGGAGTTCAGTGAGCCAGAGTGTTTTATAGTGGGGCAGAAAGAGGACAGTTTTCTTACGAGTGGCAGAAAGAAAAAGTGTTTCAGGAGTCGGGTGTATAAGATACATAGGATGTACATATACTAAGAAATTATTGGTGGTTTATCTGAATTCAGATTTAACCAGGTATCCTTTATTTCTTTTTGCTAAATCTGGCAAGCCTAAGTGGAAACAGCATTTTGGCGGGAAATAAGATGACACTGTTGTTTGGGATGGAGGGAGCAGGAGTCTGTGTCCCAGGAAACAGGAGCAGCTGCAAGCAGTGCGTCACAGGAGTTGTGCAGAGGACAGATGGCTTTTTGGAACTGTGAGGGAAATGGTTGCTATAGCACTGCATGGACGGAGAAGAGAAAGGGATGCTTCATGGACAGGGTGGACCTGCCCCTCCCATCGAGAGGGCTTTCATGAAGGACAGAGGAGAGACCGTTTCAAAGTGTGAACAGGGAAATGCTTTTATTTCAGTGGGTGCTGAAGTCAGTCATTCAGCGGGCGATGGAGTGGGGTAGACCTCAAACCGGTCTCTGGAATCTGCTCATAGCCCTCAGGCCCTCATACTCAGTCTCAGGAGATTTTGACAGCTGGTGTGATGAGTGCTAGTGGCCCAGAAGGGGCCAGTCCGTGTGCCTGACAGCCCACAGGCTGGACAGCAGGGCCATGTTGTAGGATGGTCTTCATGGGCCTCTAGGGAACTCATCTGGGAAGTGACCAGGCTGACCACCAAGTCTGGGACTGAATCTGGCTTCTCTGCCCACAGCAGTGGAGAATGCCACAGCCGGGATCCTGAGAGGGCCCTCCGTGCCTGTCAGTGGTGGGATGAGAGGGCTCGGGTGGCGCAGGCACGGGAGAGGCTGACTGCGCTGGTTCTGCTGTTCCTGCAAAAAGCGTAGTGGCTTTTTGTTTACGTACTTTAGAAAAATTATGAAATAGATATATATGAAAAATGCATTTAGCATCTATGTATGTTTTGATGCTTTTGTTTTTAGTGGCTGAATTTGATTTATTTTTCATATTCTCCTATTTCTAGAACTTCTTAAAAAACACCTTATTTTTCTGATTATGAAAGAAACATATAGCCATAGTAGAAAATAATTGAGGGAAGCCCTACAAATTCAAAGGAGAAAGTAGAAATTCACTTATAATTCTACCATAAAGAGACATCTTGGTGTATCTAAGACTTTCTGCATACGTAGTTTTATTGTTTTTTAAATTTAATTTGCGCTGTTATTCGGATCAAATTTTATATCCTGCCTTCTTCCTTCTCATTATTTCATGTGCATTTTCTCATGGTTTCTAAAAATTATCTGAAAAACTTTATTTTTAATGGTTGTATAAGATGCCAGGATATGCATATTTTAACCATTTCTTCCATAGTATTTATGCTTTTCTATTCTAAGGTTAGTTAAAAATTCATCTGTATTGATTGCATCACTTAATTTTACTTTTAAATTAATCTGGAATTAATTTGGGTGTGTAAAGCATCAGTCTCTAGCTCAATTTTTGGTTAATAAATATTTTCCTTGATTATCATTTGTGCAATATTCAACCTTTATATATTAGTTTGTAATAGTTTCTTAATATACTAATTTTTATATACACTAAAGTTTATTTTAGTTTTTATACATATGTTTGTCATAATCCATTAATGTGTTTATTGATTTTTACAATAGAAGGATCTTGTTTAAATTATTATAGCTTAATTTTTGGCAGAGCAACCCTCTTATACTTCTTTTAAAGCTTTTCTTAACTATTCTCTCTTGTTTATTTCTCTAGGAAAACTTTAGAATCATTGTTTTAAATTCTCCAAACTTATAGATACCATTGTTTTCCATTTTGTATCTATCTTTATAGTCACCATTTAAAAAAACTACATTTTAAAATGATGAATTATTGTTAACAAGATCAAAATTCTTTCATGGAAAGTCAGATTTGCACTTTGAATGGTCTTTTAGTAAAACTTGCTAGATATATATTGTTAAACAGCTTTATTGAGATATAATTTATGTACTGTAACACGCACCTGTTTACATCGCATAGTCCATGTGTACAATGCAGTGTCCTGTAGTCATCGCCACAGCCCAGTTTCCATCACCGTGAAAAGGTCCCTGTTCCGTTTTGCAGTTAATCCTTGTTCCCACTCCCAGATCTAGGTGATCATTGAGCTGCTCCATCTCTGTACCATTGGTATTTTTATTGGGATTGCGTTAAGTATAAGAATTAATTTAGAAAAATCTATATCAATATTTATCTTTCTCATTTGGGAGCAAGGTATTTATTTCAATAATTCAGACTTGTCTTATCTTTTTAAAATATGGTTGTCTACTTCATATGGGCCTAGCATGTCTCTTTCTAGGATACTTTAAGGGTTTCTGCTTCTGGAATATGATGCCTCTGCCCTCCTATTCTGTCTTTATTTCCTTTCCTGGAAATAAGTGGGTCTCTGGTAGCTCAAGTGAGGCTTCCATCTTGGATATGGATGAGGAGCAGGTACTAGAACAGAGGCCTATTGGGTTGAGAATGTCCAGAGACCCTCCCCTCAAGCCCAGCCACACTGTTCAGACAGCTCTCCCTCTGCAGAAGCAGTCTTACCTAAAGGTACTGAGTGAATGTGGCTGCCTCAGATCTCTGGAGCTGAGATACAGGAGTGTGGGGACATCTGCCCAAATCTTCATAGGAGACGGCCTTGAGACCTCCGAGTGTCTTTTTTTGAGAAACCCTGTAAGTCCTGAAGATAACAGTCCAAGACGTGGGCACTCCCCTCCCATAATAAGCGCTGCTTGTTCTTCAGAGAATACATGAATAAGTGTTTTCTGATAGCAGTGAAGGGAGGGGGCTTGAGGAGAGACATGGCCCTTGCCTGAAGGAGTTACCAGTGAGTCAGGAGACCAGACTCACACCAGACCATGAGACCCTAAGAGCAGAGCATCTGGGCGAAATGCATGGTGCAGCTATTTGATGATTCTGATAAGCAGATAGTAATAGATAGATGGGGGAAGAAGACCAGAATCCAAAGTGCCACTGCACTGGCAGTGTTTACCTTTTTCTTTTTTCTTTGGTCTTCTCATATTCCCTGGCCTGCTCTCAGTGCAGTTGGGAAAGTAAACATCAGCACGGACAGAGAGAGCTTCGGGAAAAGCTCTCTGACTAGGAGGGGATCTCTGGTAGTGGCAGCAGTGGCAGCAGAGGCCACAGATGTCTAAAGCTTTGAGGTGGGCAATCTTCCATTCGGAGGAGTTGTGGTACCAAGAGGCTGGGATGAAACCCTGTTGCTTTTTTCCTCTCCTGGGTCTCTTCCTTGGCCCAGAGCACAGGTCCATGTATGAAAGTATGTGACCGAGAAGGATAAATGAAGGCCAGGCTGTCTGGCCAGAAGGACTCAAAAAGTACAGGGGAGATCATGGAGAAGGAGAAATTTGAGAAAGTGACTTCATAAGCGGTTTGTAAATTTCTGGGCTATTCCCAAGCCGTTCATGCATGAATCTGGTTCTGAACAGCCTATCAAAAATGTTGAAAATGGAAAAAAAAAATGTTGAAAGTGGAGCTAAGAGACTATCTCATTCAAGTCTCAGACTGGCCACTGGGTGGCACACACATAGGACGCGGATGATAACACTGCAAAGGCTTTTCCCCAAGTCTCCCCACCAGTACCCAGTTCCTCTGCCTGAAGTCGGTTGAGCATCTTTCCAGGGCTGTTTTCTGTGCATTTACAAATATGTGTGTGTGTCTATATATTTTTCACACAAAAGTGGCATATGATACTTTCTATTCCATACCTTGCTTTTTTGTGTATTTATTTGGAATGTGGTTGTACTGTAATTCATTGGATCAGTCCTGTGTCGATGGAATTTAGGTAATTTCTAGTCTTGCTGTTGTAAACCACACTGCAGTGAACATCCTCGTAAGGCCATTTGCGCATTAAAGTTTATCTGCAGGATAAATTCCTTAGAATGGAATTGTTGGTCAAAGGATAGAATCGGGCCTCATGGCGACCACATCTGCGTCCCTGTGGGTTTCTCTCCTGCTCCTATCAGTCTGTCTGCCTACTCTAACATTTTTAGTCTTACTATTTTTAGATAAAGCCCAGTTGCTGTGTACAGAGGCCATGTCGATGCCTGCCTCACCCTCCCTGGGCCCACAGAGAGTGTTCTTAAACTTTTTGCTCTTTTAGGCTAAGGCTTTAGCCCTTATCCTCTAAGTGATGATAAGCCACCAGGAGGTTTTTAAGTGGGGAAGTGTCACAATCAGATCTGTGGTTTGAAAAGATCACTTCACTCGGGCTGCAGCGAGGACAGGAGTTTAGCAGAGACAGTGAGTCGAGTCACGGGTATCATTTAGGAGGCTTTGCAGTCGTTCAGGCAAGAGAGGATTATGGGTGGCTTGGATTAGGTAGTTGGCAGTGGAGACGGGAGAGGGGATGGACACTGAGATGCTGAGGAAGGGCGAAGTCAGGTTCAGGGACTTGAGCAGGCTGGGCATGAGGGGAGTGAAGATAGCTTTGGCCAAAAGTTCTGTTTTCCTGAACCTTGTGTGCAAAGTCAGAATTTCCTTTGTGAATTTATATCTCTCCTGTCCATATCAGTATTTCTAATATCAGAAATCCAAAGAAGGTTCTAGTATATTACTAATCACTTTTGTTGGCTCCAAGCATTTTTGTCTGTTAATGCCTTACTGGTTGTCAGAGAAGCTGGAGGAGCATTCTTATTAAAATCTTCAGTCAGTTGACCTTAACGTTTGATGGCTCCCGATAGTCACCAAACTCTTCTGTTTTTCCTGTATTCATACCATTCATTCAAAATTTCGTATTCAGTAAAGTATAAAAGTATAAAGTCTTTACATTACCTACTCAACTTAAATATATTTTAATTATATATGTTTAAAAGTCTTTCATTATATAGTCTGCTTTGGTTTTGTGTGTGGTTCTTCTCATATTTAGACATATTTGTGTATAGTAATTTATAATTTAAATTTTATAGTAATACCATTATTTTATCTTTTCAGTCAGTATCTTTCCACTTCTTTTTATGATGAGCAGTGATAGTTTCCACTTCCCCATTTTTTTCCCTTTACATTTTCTATCTCTTGTTAGCACAAAGTTTTGTTTCTGAGTGAGTCTCTTTATATAGTTGCATACCCTGTATTTCTGTTACATGGTGTTTCAGCTTTGAGTAATTAATGTCTTTGGTTCCGGGCTTGTATAGGTGACACAATCACAGAGCTTACTCCACTTGTCACCTTCTTCCTCTCCCCCTTCTGTCCTAGTTGTATGTCTGCATTGTCAGGCATAAAACACTGGCATTCTGATCTGCCATGCTGAGCTCCTATGGTTTTAGTTTGGTTCCACAGGTAAGTATATATTTCACGCTCACTGTCAGTTCTGGGCCATGGTTTCCCTAATCGTCTTTTGGCTGACCAGTTTGTTCTCTAGTAGTTTCCTCAAGCAGGGCTCATGGGAACAATATTCCTTAACTCCTTGTATGTTCAAAAACAGTTTTCTTAGCAATTTCCAGGAGGTTTCTTCAGGAGTGTATTTTCGGTGGTATTTTTTCAGATCCGCATATAGGGGGCTGTTCCACTTTTCTCCCCCTGTAGCCTTGGTCCCCTCCCTTGATGTCTTCTCTTGATTTCCACCCAGCCCTTCAGGATCCTGTAGTTTTTGTTATAAGTGGGGTTTTAAGGCATATCACCCTAGGATGAGTCCTGTATCGACAGTAAGTGTTTTCATGACACATTCTGAGACTTCCTGAACAGTGTCACTATTCACCTGCTGAACTGTTCCACTATTTATTTCTCCCATACAGCTTTTGTCACAGCTCAGTCCCCAAGTGTTGCATCTATGTACCTGCTTTTGACAACTCTGACCCATTTTTTTGAGATTGTAGGTTTTATGTGCTTCCAGTTATACTAACAGTGGAATTTGCTATTTTTTTTCTTATTTACTATGTTGATTTTGATTATATTCAGGAGGAAAAGAGGCACATTACTGTCTTCTACCACTCTGTTGAGACAGGAAGTCCTTTAATTATATTTAAATGGGTGGCATTAGAGTATACTAGCAAAGAACACTTACTAGCTGATAACAGACAAATCAGAGTGCCAGCGCTGTTATCTCTAAAAGCAGGTAATTCTCACAACTATTTCATGTTGTTGTGAAGAGTCAGGTTTTATATATAAGTAATCTCACTTCACCCATATTTGTTTCCAGGCAATTTGGTACCACAAGAGAGGGACAGACCAATCTCTAGAAGCCCTGGGGAGAAGAGACTCTCTGTCAGATGGCCGGGGTGTGGGGTGGGATGACACGTGAGCAGGGCCTTTCAGGAGACGCAGGATTTCTTCAGGGAGAGGTGGAAAGGGCCGGACTGGACCTGGACGCTGGGTGGTCCTGATTCCCTGGAATCAGGGATTGGGGTAGGAGGGCTTGGTATTTTGTCACATGTCCTTTTCCTCCCAATCCCACATGGGCCTAAGAAACCGAGTGGCAGGATTCACATCAGGACAGTTCTGGATAAGGTCAGAGGAGGCTGGGATGGCGGCCTGGAGAGAGGTCCTGAGGCGCATGAGCTAAGCTCTTCCTCTTGTCCGTATGTTTTCAGGTCCTGGAGTCCCAGACGGCCATGGCTCCGACCACATCAGCCAGCAGCAGGGCCGATAGAGCCTCTGCTAGCGGCAGCACCCCCAGAAGTCAGGGCTCCATCGAGCCCATGGATGCGGAAACCCAGGAGAGCAGAACATATGCTGACAGGAAACTTGGAGACGAGAAGAATACAGAGGTGGATGGGAAGATGCAGGTGGATGGCAGGCCGCAGGGAGATGGAACGCAAACAACCTTGAGGATGCAGGCAGACGAGAAGGCACAGATGAACGTTGTGACTCAAGAAAGTGAGAGGCTGGTATCAGACAGGAGATCCCAGGAGGAGGTGATGGCACAGGGAAGGACAGGGACAAAGGTAGGAAGGACACAGGCAAGTGAGAGAACACAGGAAGACAGGAAGACACAGGCATATGCGACGACACAGGAAGGCAGAAGGATACAGGAAGGCAGGGGGACACAGTCGGAGGGGAGCATACCCACAGCCGTTAAAGATGAGCCAGAGGAGTCAGTGACCCGCCTCGGCCCACAGCCCAGAGCCCCCGAACCCCCACCTTCAGAGGGTCCTAGGTCTCCTCACAGTAGTGAATACTTTGAGCAGACCCCAGAAGGGTCCTGTGTCCCAGAAAAACCTGGTTTTATGCTCAGATCTGAAGAAGCATCAGTAACAGCCTCTGGGAACCGAGAGGAAACTGTGCTGGGTCCCCAGGCAGGGGGCCTCATGCCCCCAGCACAGCTGCCTCCTGACGGGAGCTTAATGGGAGGAGAGAGAGATCAGGGCCGGCAGCAGTCAGGCCTAGTCAAGGACAAGCCAGAGGATGGCCTGTTCCAGTGCCCCAAGGAGGAGCAGCTGGGCGAGGTGCTGTCTGTGGATCCGGGCAGCTGTCCTCCCACTGGCCCAAGCCCGGAGGTGCCCACTCTGCCTTCTCATCCTGGGGCTGGTCTAACCGACAGCTCACAGCAGGGGCTGCCCAGCACCCCGGCTTCTCAGCACATGAGTACTACCTTCCTGCCCTCTGGGGACCAGGCCTTGATGAGTTCCGTTCCCACACTGCACCTGGGGCCGGGGACCCCCACCCAGAGTCACCCACCAGAAATGATGGCAGCCAGCAATGAGGGGGCCTGCACCAAGATGCCCGTTTTGGAAGAGAAGCCCCCGAACCCCCGGAGCTGCGACCCTGGCCTCATAGATTCCCTGAAGAACTACTTGCTTTTGCTGCTGAAACTGTCCAGCACTCAGACAAGTGGAGGGGGCACAGAGTCCCAGGGGGACGCTGTTCCTGGGGGCCCAGTGCCCTCTGCCAAGTTGGCCCCCCCCGTGGAAGTGGCCGGTCTGAGTCCGCGCACGTCTCGGCGCATCCTGGAGCACGTGGAGAATGACCACCTGGTGCAGAGCGCGCAGACCCTTCTGCTCAGCCCCTGCACCTCCCGCCGCCTCACCAGCCTCCTGGATCGTGAAGTACAGGCTGGCCGCCAAGCTCTGGCTGCTGCCCGTGTCCCTGGCCCCAGCCCCCTCACCGTCCCAGCCATTGTGGTAGGCCAGGAGGAGGGCCCTGGGCTGGCTTCGGAAGCGTCGGGGGAAGAGGAGGCTTCCTTTGAGGGGCTCGGCCTCCTGGGCCCCTCCCAGGAGAGCAGTGTGGGGGAGCTGCCAGCTGAGGCAGGTGGGCAGACAGCCCCTGGTCAGGGGCCACTGTCAGCAGAGAGCAGAACCCAGGAACCCTTCCGAGAAGTCCCAGGGGAGGAGTTGACAGGTCTCCCTGCAGCTACCCCCGAGGAACTGGCTCTGGGGGCCCGGAGGAAGAGGTTTCTCCCTAAGGTCAGAGCAGCAGGAGATGGGGAGGCCACCAAGCCTGAAGAAAGGGAGAGCCCTGCGGTCTCCCCCCGGGGTCCCAGGAAGGGCCTTTCGCCTGGGTCCCCAGGGACTCCTGGGCGGGAGAAACGCTCCCCGACCCAGGGTCGGAGGGCAGGCCTGCTGGAGGTGCCGCAGGCGGAGGAGGAGCCGGCAGCGGGAGACCTGGGCTCCAGCCCCAAGGCCAGCGAGCTGAGTGCGGAGCCGGCCCTGGAGGAGGCCAGGCAGGAAACTCCAAGGAAAGCCAAGGACCTGCTGAAAGGTGAGTGGTGGTGGGCGGTGGGGTCGGGTTCAGCATCACGAAGAGGGGTGACCAGCAGAGGACATTGCTGCAGCTGCTGGGATGTCACATCCTGCAGGGGGTTACGTCACGATCCCACAGGCTTCGGGGTCTGGAAGGCCTGCCTCTTGCCCTGGCTCTGCCACTCGGGTTTGGCAGTAGCACCAACTTCATAACGTGAGGGTTAGATGAGGTAGAGGAAGTGAAGTGCTCAGCACAGGGCCTGGCTGCAGCAGCAGCATCCTCACTGTCAGTGGTAGGGACAAGAGTCAGAGGCGGTCCCGAGAGCTAGGGGCCTGTCATGCAGATGGAAATTCCTCTTTTGGCTGCTGCCTGTGCCCTCAGCTGGGGTGCTTTCCCTGTCCTGGAGAGGGGGTACAGTGGTGGGTTCTTCCTAGCTAATGTATGTGCCTTGGGGGTCAGGGCAGACATCTCAGAGATACAGGTGGGGCACAGCTGGGGTATGTGAAGAAGTGGGTTTGTGTGGAGACTTGAGTCCTCTTTTCTCTCAGCCTGTCCCACCAGGGACACCCAGGGATCTGGCCAGAGAGG
Organism: Macroglossus sobrinus; assembly: GCA_004027375.1. Lineage (NCBI taxonomy): Eukaryota > Metazoa > Chordata > Mammalia > Chiroptera > Pteropodidae > Macroglossus > Macroglossus sobrinus. The sequence goes on along the minus strand of PVKZ01004502.1, from coordinate 68,453 downwards.
GCACAAGATGGAGTGGAGGGGCGCAATCCTCTTACCTGGGCCCCTGCTCCCAGCCCCACAGGTGATCCGCAAGATTCGGGTGGAGCAGTTTCCTGATGCCTCGGGCAGCCTGAAGCTCTGGTGCCAGTTTTTTAACATTCTCAGCGACTCTGTCTTGACATGGGCCAAGGATCAGCGCTCAGTGGGCGAGGTGGGCAGGAGGTAAGCCAGCTGGACGCCATCTCCCCTGACTTGGCTCCCTGATTACAGCAGACGTCGTGTTGGGCATTGTCCTGACACTTTGGGCCTGTCGCCTCATTTAATCCTCACAGTGACCCCACAAGGGAGATTCTAGCATTCCCGTAGTAGAGAAAAGGAAATTGAGGCTCAGGGTATTGTTACATGCCCAAAGGCACAGCTAGTGAGTGTCAGGACTGCAAACCAGACCCGTGTGATCCAGGACCAGCTCTTGACCACCATGCCGTGCCACCTGCCCCCGAGCTCCCAGCAGACTCTGAGAGCGGGGTCTGAGGAGCCTCGGGACTGCAGTCTGGCCCCGGCCGTGCCGTGGTGACGGCCCTCACGGGAAGGGTCTCCACTCTCTGCAGTGCAGGGGACGAGGGGCCGGCAGCCCTGGCCATCGTGCAGGCGGCCCCTGTGGACTGCGGTGTGTACCGATGCACCATCCAAAACGAGCATGGCTCAGCCTCCACGGACTTCTGCCTCAGCCCTGAGGGTGAGTGTACCCCCGGGGTCCCTGCCCAGCCTGGCTTCTGAGGGAGGGCCACTGTCGTCTGTACAGAGATGGCGCTCTCTCTGGGCAGAGCAGCCTGAGGGCAGCTGCTTTCTCTCTTTTTTATCCACACAGTTTTGTCGGGATTCGTCTCCAGAGAAGAAGGTGAAGGTATGGAGCCCCTTGGGGGAGAAGTGGGTCACCTTCATTCCTGCCCTGCCATCTGCAGGGGGACCTTCTCCGAGGACTTGGAATCTGTTCCAAGTGCTGGGTTCGGCTCCACCGACAGATGCCCTTTACCTCCTCCTTCAGGAGAGGCTTAGGGAGGAGGGTGGAGCAGGGCTATTTCAGAAGGTGGTGGGGGAAGTTAATTCAGCCTGTGCCCTTTGCCCATGGCAGAGCCCTTGACCGAGGGCAGGTCAGGCTGCCAGGGCACATCTTACCCCTGCCAGCTCCCTCCCCGAGTTTCTCACAGTGGTGCGTGCGTTAGATTTGCACGGAGAGCCTGCTAAGCATGCAGTGTCGTGGGCCCAGCTGCAGCTCTCCTTAATCACCGTCTCTGGGGAAGGACCCAGGGAAATGGCATTTCCAGTAGGCTCCCTGGTGACTGTGACGTACCCCAGCATTTGATAGCGTTTTAAAGGCTCAGACATTGGAGGAAGAGTCTGTGTTGCTCCTGCAGGGAGTGCTGAGGGTTAGGACTTCGAAGGCGGCTGGTGACGGAAACGTTCCGAGAGCATCATTTGCCAACTAACACATTAAGCCCTTCATTCACTCACTCATTCATTCATTCATTCAACCTTTGATAACTGCCTTTTGTTCAGTTATCAAATCAAATTTAATCAACATCAGATCAGATTTCACACCTAAACACTCAGGACAGGCATACTTTGTTTTATTGTGTTTCCAAGAGATGTGGTTTTCACAAATTGAAGGCAACACCTTCCACCAGCCAACAGATTACGACTCACCCTGCTGCGATGCTCGCTTTGTTGCGGAGGGAGGTGTGGAACCGAACTGCAGTGCCTCCGAGGCCTGCCTGTCGTGATCCATTAACGTCGTCAGCCATCCCGTCCCGTCCTTCCCGTTGTCTCATGAGCCTGGTTCATTCGAGTTATGAGCCAGTCGTTGCTTCAGACGGACACGTCTCTGAGTCTCACTGATACGTCACAGTTCTCCCTCACGTTTCCCCTCCGTGCCGTTTACTTGTTGAAGTCACTTGATGTGTAGAATTCCTTACATTCAAATTTTGTTGATTACGTCGCCATTTAACGTGTTCCTCCACCCATCCATGTGCTTCCTCTAAACTGGTAGTCATGTCGACAGACTCGGTCCGATTCCAGGATAATTTTTTTAAGCAAGAACACTTCACATGTGCGCAGTGTATTTCCTTTTGCATCTTGTTTGCTGGAACATAACGTCCTATTGTTTTACTTTTAGTAACGTTGAGATTGATCAGTGAGTTCCTTCAGTTGTCTCCCGCCTGATCCATCACTTTTAAAAGATAAAAGTACTTGTTTGACACACGTTTTTCAAGGGGTCACCTAGGGGTTAACAGTCACTGGTTATTGCCCAAATCCATTATTTTGTTAGGGTTCGCAACATGTAGTATTTTAATTCTGTCATTTCTTTTTCATTCATTAGTTGAAATTTTTCTGTAAGGGAGAACTGGTTATTTGGTTACCCTGAGTTGGTGCCTTAGTATCCTCCAAAGGTCACCAGTGAGGTGATTGTGTGTGTGTGTGTGTGTGTGTGTGTGTTGTGGGGATGGGAAATTTTCTTCAGTTACAATTATGAACATACAGATTTTTGACATTTTTGATATGTTTGATACATGGTGGAAATTATTCATTTTTGTTGGTAAGACTGTCTATTTTTGGCTAGTGGAAGCCCCCGCAGAAGGTTGGCTCCTGTGTCCTTTTGACAAAGCCTCCAATCATTTTCAATCACTTCTTTCCTTTCTGGCCTGATAAGATATTTCATGTCGATCCAGTACACTTCCTGCCCTAGGCCTGGAATCAGCCATTTCTTCAGGGAGCTCTAGTTCTTTTCAGTGGGAAATGGTAATGATCACAATTTGAGTTCTAGGGGTGCCCACTGCTGCTGGATTTGATCAAAACACCTAGTTCAAAAACAGTAATTCTGCTATTCTGTATTGATTGCCACTTCTCAAAAAACCCCTGTCTGCCCTAGACCTCGCCGCATCCTTGCTAGGGGATGGGCACTGTTACGTGATGGGGATCTATCAGTTTCTGCCCTTGGAGGCTCACAGTGTGGTAGGGGACCCACAGTGTGTATATACCAAAGAATAGTAGTGGACAGAGTGAGCACACCTGGGTGGCAGGTGGGAGACTGTTCCTGCCATTTCTAGCCCTGCAGACCCCACATCAGTGAGGCAGGAACTTCTAGTTTTCCATGTTTCTTCCTGTTCCCTTCAGTTGGAGAAGAGATCGAGATGACCCCTATGGTGTTTGCCAAGGGTCTGGCTGACTCTGGCTGCTGGGGGGACAAGCTCTTTGGGCGCCTGGCAAGCGAGGAGCTACGAGGGAGTGGACATACGTACGGCCTTCGGAAAGCCTTCCAGGCCAAGGTCATCTACGGGCTGGAGCCCATCTTCGAGTCGGGCCGCACATGCGTCATCAAGGTGTCCAGCCTGCTGGTGTTTGGGCCCAGCAGTGAGACTTCTCTCCTGGGCAGAAACTATGACGTCACCATTCAGGTACTGTGTCCCATCCCCATGCCCGTCCTCCACTCTCGCCGCCTCCCCTTTCTCAGCCTGGGTCGTGCTGGGAAGCCCACTCTGGAGGCAGAAGCCATTTCAGCCTACCCTTGTGAGGCTCCGGGTGATCCTTGAGGAGAGCCTACCATGTGATCCAGGCCACATCTTTGGGGCCTTAGTTTTTAAATTTTTGCAGCAGACACCTTTCCCACCGTGCTCAGCAGATCTTGCACTTGAGATAAAGGGAAGCCTTATATGTGAGATAAGAGGAAAATGGCTGTAGGTGGGGTGGCGTGTACTCCACTTGCTGTCCACAGCGTGGTCCCTGCGGCACTGCCCCCTGACACCAGGGCGCCAGGAAATGCTGTTAGGAAATTATTTTGAAAACAAGTCCAAAGCCTCTTGTTTTACACGTGAGAAAAGTAAGGTGCCAAAGCAGGGAGCAGGAAAAGCATGAACCCAAGTTCCCAGGGCTGGATCTCTCCCTGCAGTCCTCTAGCAGCTGGCCCTCGTGCTTCAGTTAGGCGTGAGAGAACGGGGGGCCACCTTCCTGACGAGATTGGGTTCTCTGTAATCCACAGGGGTGCAAGATCCAGAACATGAGTCGGGAGTACTGCAAAATCTTTGCGGCCGAAGCCCGGGCTGCGCCTGGCTTTGGGGAGGTGCCTGAGTAAGTGCATGGGGAGCGGGGCATGCAGTGTCCAGACCTGCTGACTTGAGCTTCTGCAAAGAACAGTCATTTCACAGGGGCTTCCCGAGTTACGGCTTCGTGCAAATGAGCCCAGAGCTAAGCCAATGCTCAGCTCGACAGTCCCACAAAACGTAGAAATAAAAATCCCAAGATTCAGTGCCCTCTTGAGGAAAGCCTCTGCCCTGGTCTCAGTCTCCTCCCCAGTACCCCAGTTCTCCGTGTGAGACACATGTGGCAGGGTTTGGACACAGCATGTTCTGGGCTTCTCTGCAGGTGGTGGGCTAGGCCGAGCTCCCAGGCACACTGGTCGCAGTGTGCAAGGGGCTGGGTTTGTAGGAGTCAGCTCTAAATAGGCCTGAACCTGGACTCCTGCTCTCGGATATTGGGGTCTGGCTGGCATGGAACCACAGGCTGGTTGAATTCCCTCCAGAGGTGTTTCTTTCTGACACAGTCTGGTCTTCGTCCAGCCCCCAGGTGCAGAGTCCTCCTGGGGCCGTTGTATGGCTCAGTTCTACTCTCGCTGACCTCAGAGAACGGACAAGACTCTGAAGCCAGTGACCTCCATTTTCTTTCCTGAACTCAGGGCGGGGCTCCCCTCCCTTGCTGTCTTTCAGTCTCTTTCTTGGAAGGGTACCCCTTTTAGATCCAAGAATGTAGAATTGAGATGCAGGGGCAGCTCTCTGGCACCATACTTCCCGCTCACTGCACGGTGAAACTATGTTTAGGATCATCCCACTGTATCTGATCTACCGGCCCGCAAACAACATCCCGTACGCTACCCTGGAGGAGGATCTGGGCAAACCCCTGGAGCCTTACTGTTCCCGGGAGTGGGGCTGTGCCGGGGCGCCAGCAACGTCTAGCAGCTCAGAAGCCATGCAGAAATGCCAGACCTTCCAGCACTGGCTGTATCTGTGGACGAATGGCAGCTTTCTGGTGACAGATCTGGCAGGTATGAGGCTGTGAGTGTGCACATGTGCGTGTGCATGAGCATGTGGAGGGGCAGAGCACAGTGCTTGTGTACTAGTCTGCTACCCATTTTCATCCTTATTCCCCTGCGCTTTTCACAGTAACTTTGTAAAGTAACTGGGACAGGCCCCGTTTTGCATGTGACCGTAATATGCATGAGGGCCTCCTGTAGCCTAGTCTGTAACTGCAGTTATGTTTCAAAGGTGTGCATTCCAGGTTCCACTTAAAATTAAAAAGGAATTTATTTTAAAGAACATTACAAAGCATCTAATCAAACCTACAACCACTTTTTTGAAATCTCCCTTCCTGCCTTCTTTGCAGCTTTGCTTTGGACTTTCTCACTCTCCATACTTCCCAGACTCTCCCCATCATCCCAGCACTTGTAGCTTTACTGTCCCTTGCCGCCCCACTCACTCTTTCCTTTCCTCTTCCTTCACCCTCCTCTTCTGCTTCTATCTTTGTTAGCTCTTTACTATGTCAACCAGTGTAGTCTTTCTGACTTCTTTTTAGTGTATTTCTGTTTCTCTTATTACTCAGATTCTCCCCAACAAAGGAAGGCCAGCAGGCATGAACCCTTCCTTCTCTGACCGCCTTCTGCATGCCTCCTCTCTCAAATCAGAACTGGGCAGGAGAGAGGAATAGATAAAATTTCTCTACAGTGGCAGGAGAGGAATGCTGATTCTGTCTGGTCCCTAATGTAAATAATGAGAAAACCAAAGGCCAGAGAGAAAACTGGCTCAAAAGTGCTTTTCATTGAGGTTAAACTGTACAGTGTAAATAATGTATCTGGAACTCCATGTATTGAGTGGAGGGCCCTGGTAACACATTAAACCTTTATCATTTACTCTTTAACTCATAAGTTCTCCCTCCCTCCCTCCTTCCCTCCCACATTTACTCAATATTAGAAAGATGAAAAGGTGAATTAGGAATAATCGTTGTTCTTAAGAAACTATGATAAGTATACCAATTTCTATAAAGAGTTAACATGATATAGTAGAAAGACTTAGGAGTCAAACATTAGATTAAGTCTGGGCCTCATTGTTTTCTAGCTGCGTCTCTTTTACAGAGACAAAAACGGACGCTCAGGTCATTTAATTCTGCCTAGCTTCAGTTTTCTTTCTCTCCCTTGGAATAATAATACCTTTTCTACCTACCTCTTAGACTTGTTATGAGGATTAACTGAGACCGTATTCGTGAAAGCATTCTGCACGCTGTGAACTGAGTCTGTGCAGGTGTAAGGCAGTATCCTTATCATGATGCAAACTGGAACGTGATAAATGTTGAAAGACATGACAAAGAAATTAATATTGACTGTATAACTCCTGTGTTTCAGACACTGAGTCAGAGTCCTCTACACACTGTGATCTCTGCGCGCTGGGCAGTATCATCCCCATTTTTACAGTGGAGGATTAGAGAGAGTGAGTGATTTGCCAGGTTCACACAGCTCAGAATGACAGAGCTGGGATGTAAATGCAGGTTTGTCTGACTCTCAGGCCCTCATTTTGCCACTCTGTGGTACCCAGCCCTGTTCGTAAAAGGCAGGTTTGTAGAAGAATGGGACTAGTTTGAAAAGGAGAAAGAAGGTCACAAATCTGATGCATGAGTGAGAAGATGCTGGGGCGGACTGGCAGGGTGGAGAAACTTCTCCCTCACCACTTGCCTGGCTTGATTCTTCCAAGGCTGTCTTGACCTAGGCCATCTTGGTTCTAGCAGGGCTTACCTGCTGCCTTTTTGAGTGCGCAGAAGCCGGTCTCATCCAGTGTTACATTTCTGCTGCCCCGATTTCCTTCACGTGCCCACCTTCTCTCTCCTGTCCAGATTGGCTAATCTGTTAAGAGAAATGAGAAAGTTTTAGCTCAGAGCCAGTGGCCAGCCCAGTTTGTCACCTAATCTGATTCAGTAGAGGCAGGGTTACACAGTTGGAAGTGTTTTGAATCTAGAAGTAAGAAAAATTGAACTTTCACTTTGACTCACAGTGGTCAGTGCTCAGTGACGGAATGAATGAATAAATATAACTTAGCTTGAGTCACTTAACTGAGTCACTTAGCTCCTCACCTGTAAAAATGGGAATATTATTACTACTAATAATGTAGAGATTCCCACGCTGCCTGTGAGATAGGCCGTTGGTGATGCCCCAGTGAGAGGATGCCTGAAGACGTTCCCTGAAACCTGGCAAGTTCCCATCTAAAGGATATCCATCTTGAAGTCACGTGGGTCCTAGAACCAGCCTAGGCTGCCATCAACTCCCAACTTTCTCTCATTTCAGGGGTTGACTGGAAGGTGACTGATGTGCAGATCACCACCAAGCTGCGAGGGTGAGTACTTCGAAGGACAGAATGCCCTCTGAGAGTCCTCTCAGGGTGTCATATATCAAACTTATTCTGGTCTCCATCCCTGAGGTGCTTGCCTGCGGCCAAAGGGTCCCAGTCCCACCTTGGCCATACAGTAGCATCCCAGAGGCTGCCAGTCCCCACTGTCTGTGCTGGACCAGCAGCTGTTGACGCCCACACACAGGGTCACCTGCAGTCCTGGACTTTCACTGTACCTGCTTCTATTTCTTCTCACTTGAGAAAGCTCATCACCATGCAGCTGGGCCAGGGCCCTGCAAGCAGAGGGACACCTTGGAGTCTGCTCTCATTTATGTTAAAAAGGCAGGTCATCCTCACACCAGTTAGTGTCCCACATGATGGGTTCCATGAGCCAGGGCACGGTGAGACCTCAGTTTAGAATTGAGATGCTGCCACCTGAAGTGGCACGGGGCAGACTCGCCAGCACCCTCAGGTAGGGTATACCTAGGGCGTGACACACTGGCCACAGCCATCCCCGGGTCGGCCCTGCAAGGACCCTCAGTCTGGGTGGGACTCCCACTCAGCTCTTACTGTTTGGCTGCAGATACCAAGGCCTCAAGGAGAGCTGTTTCCCTGCCCTGCTGGACCAGTTTGCCTCCTCTCACCAGTGCAACACCTTCTGTAAGATGCTGGGGCTGAAGCCCCTCAAGGGCCCCGAGGCTGCCCACCCCCAGGCCAAGGCCAAAGGCTCCAAGAGTCCATCTGCCGGCAGAAAGGGACCCCAACTGAGTCCTCAGCCCCAGAAGAAAGGCATCCCCAGTCCCCAGGGCACCCGGAAGAACGCCCCAAGCTTCAAGGCCACTCCTCAGGCCTCAGGGGCAGTCGCCACGCAGTTACTGGGACAGCCTCTCATCCACGAGGAGGGCTCCAAGGCCCAAGGCACACGGTAGCCCCCACAGGAGGCTGGGGGCCTCCACCCAGCAGCAGACCAACAAGGAAGCCGCTCGAACCGGTGGAGACTTTCCCAATACAGACGAACCAGAGAAGGTGCACTGAGAAGGCTCCACTTAGGGGGCCTCTCTGAGCATCCTCTCCCCAGTCAGCTCCTTAGTCAGGTGGCTTTGGTGCATGGCACACAGCCCAGGGGCGTCTCCTGGTGCCATGTCACCAGGGCTTCTAGGCCCCACCTCTAAGTGCCCTGGGGGCTGAGGCCCTCCTTGAAGTTTACACTGGCCACTGCTGCAGGCCCCCCGAGTCCTCTGCATGAGTTCTGCACTCTGACCCCTCGCCCCAGCAGACGGTGTCCTCTGGGGCATGCAGGCCGGCGCTTATCCTCAGCCCTCTGCTTGGCGCTGGTCTTTCTCTGTCCTCAGGGCTCCAGACTTGCTCTGCTGTGTCTGGCCTGGTGACTCTCAGGGTGTCTTCTTCTGGCTACTTTGCCTCATTCATCCCGGCTTACCCTGCAACTAACTTGTCCCTGAGCCTCGGTGGGGCGCAGGGCCCTTGAAGAACCTGTCATGTCCTTGTGCGGTGGTCTTTAGTGACGTGTGTTCCCGCTCTTCCCTCATCACTCAGGCATTCGCCTGCTTCCCGTGCTTTCTTACGCCGCACCCCCCATTCCTGGCTTTGAGCCCAGTTGCCACCTACTGCCTGCTCTTCGCTGGCTCTGCTTGTCCCCTTATCTGATGGCTCCCTGACCTGCCCCAGAATCCTACCCACCAGGACCCAGGCAAGGGGCGGACTGTCTGGCCTCTTGTCCATCCCTGTCTGTTCCTCCCCTACTTCTCCCAGGCTCTCTGCCCCTGGGTGAGAGCTGGCATGAGGGCTGTGTCAGCAGCTGTGGCCAGAGGGAAGGTGTGGACTTGAAGGGACATTGTGCCCCTTACTGTAAGGAGGTGGGGTCCTGTGAATTTCACATCCCCTGCTGACCATGGACGGAGGGTTGAGACTCTTCTCCACAGGGAGGTAGGATGGGAGTTCCAGGAAGGATGCAAGCCATCCACGCCTGGCTGGAGAGGTGTCTTCGTGCCGGGACTTAGGACCCCCGCCCCCAGCCATTAGCTCTGATCCCGGAGCCCCAGCTCTGGGCATCAAATATGAGCTTCCAAGGAACTGCTGTGCTCCGCACCCTGGGTCCTTCCTGAGAGCCCCTGATGGGGGCGCTGGAAGGGGTGGGTCTGGAGCTAGCCTGGTCCCTTTGAAATGCAATAAAGGCAGCAACTGTGTTTCTTGCTCACCCTCATCTGGTGTGGTTGCAGGTGTGTGGATTCAGGGTCCCGTCTGCCCAGGCAGGTTCTCCCAGGGCGACCCACAGTCCTTGGGCCCACTGGAAAAATGAATCCATGTTTTTGCTCCTGAATTGACGTTCAGTCTCAGCTTTCTGTGGACACAGCTCAGTCCACAGAAAATGCCTGATGTTTCTCCCCTCCCACCTTGAGATTTCTGACTTCTCTGCCTTTCGTGCTCAGGTGACTTTTTCCTCTTGCCCTAGTGTGCTTCCAGCTCTTAGCCTGCCTATCCAGATTGCCTTGCTGAACCAGAGCTGGAATATTTTTATTTGTTTATTCATTCATCCATTCATTCAGCAGACATAGCACCTACTTTATGCCAGAACCTGAGCTGACAACTTTTGGGAGACAAAGATGTATGAAGCAGTCTCAAAAGATACTCTTTCTGTTAGGTTTCTTGGGTTTTGAGCAACAGAAATGGACTCAGACCAATTTAAGGAAAAAAAAAAAAAAAAGGGCATTGTAGTAGCTCACAGAACCAGGGAATAGCTGAGCAGTTGGCCTTGAGAAGGGGCCCAGGGTAGCTCTCAGCCTGCCTCCCAGGAGCTGCTGCTGCTGGCGGGTCAATACCAACCAACCGTCAGTCACAGTGGGTCCCCGTTCATTCAAGATCCAAGTTCCTGGCCGGGAGTTAAGGAGTGAGAGAGAAGCAGTTCTCCAAAGGATGGAAATTCTTTCCAGAGAAATGGCAGAGAGCGGGAGGGTAGAAAGGGCTCGGTGGGCAACAACAAAAGCTACCCCCACACACGCATGCACATTGCTGCCTGATGTACTGAGGACTCTCCCACATACAACCAAAAGTTCCTCTCTGCTAACGGAGACCGTTCAAGGTCACATCCAATGACTAAGTCCAAGGGTAATGACTAGGGCTACCATTCTCCAAAGTCTAGTGTCACTAGTGATACTCTGCCCTCTTTTACCACAATCCCATTTTGAAATTCTGCAACCTGTGCATTAAGTGGTAAAATTAAGCATTTTTAACCAAAATTATGTAACTCTGCCGGAAAGCACATGTGGGTAAAGGCTACTGTTCATCTGTAGCTGGTCATGAGAACTAGCGTTTATGACCAGTGATTTTTGCCTGTTGGAGTGACCCGAATCCTCAGTTCCGAAGTCCAGCTCCTTGGTGGTACTGCCTGGGTGGCAGCACTTCTCACTGGGTGTGGCAGTACCAGGAACACTCTAGGAACCCCTCACGTCCGCTTGTACCCCTGCCCCTTTTCTGTAACAACAAGCATATTTTTTCTTGGTAGAGTTGATCATCCTAGCTGCTCCCATGACCTCTCATTCTGTGTCACTCAGAGATGCGAGGCGCCTCAGCTTCCAGTTCACTTGAGTGATTACTGTGATTTTGGGGAAATAGTTCCCTGGGGGACTAAAACCTCTGCACCAGCCTGGTCCCAAACCTCAGGTACAAGAAGAGCACTGAGATGTAGTAACACATCCTCTCCACTCTGCTTCCTAGCCTGTAGAAGAAATGGCACCATGACTTGGTTGCCAGTTCAGAGCTTATGTTACATCCTGTGGGCCTGACCCAACCTTGCAAGGTATTGCTTCTCAGCTGGTGCCATAGCTGGGTTTTCAACAAACCATTTCATTATACTATCAAGCTAACAGCTTCCGGACTGTGGGGATCCTGACAAGATGTGTGAGTGCCTGTAAAATGGGTTATTTGGTTGAATGTAATATGTGGGGATGCCACAGTCATGTTGACAGCCTTTGGTGATTCCATGGATTTTGATGGTGGGAGAGGTGCGTTGGGCAAGGGAAGCAAAAAAGTCCTACCCTCTGAAGCCGTGCATTGGTGTAGGTTGAGGGGAGCCCAGCAGCAGGGCAGGAGAAAGCGTGGTGGGAGAGTGAGGGAGCGGCCCCCAGACACGGCTGAGAGCCTTGTTCTGCAGGGCCTTCCGGTGGGGTGCTGCTGGCCATGCCTGACTGTGGCCGGGTGGATCACACCCTGCCTCCTGAGGGGGCGGCGTGGCCATCTAGTATGCCCACAGCTCAATGTTAGGCTCCCCGCGAGCCCAGTGGTCAGCCAGAGGCCATGTCTCAAAGGGGTAAGAGTTACTTTTTGGGCTGAGCATCACTCGGTCCCAAAGCATAGGTTCCTCTTCTGTATTTTTCTGACCAGGACTCTCCTTAAGTATTATATAGTGCTCTGCTCCGCCACAGGCTCCCTGTCATTCCCCAGCGTGCCTCAGGCACCATGGAGTCTGCCGGGCCTGAGGCCTGGGGACAGAGCTGTGTGACAAAGGCTTTCTCAGCTGAAGAGCCTTCACTTGCTCTAGGCCCAAACAAAGGTGGTGGCCTCAGTCAGTCAGTGAATGGATTGGAGCAAGATGCCCCAGAGTGAAAGTTTTGCCTGGAATTGGGCCTTAGTGTAGGGGTTTCAAAATGCAATAATTTGTTTTACGTTGTGGGGGAAATATTCTGACCTCAACAGACCCATTGATCCCCCCTCCCCCGGAACTTTATCAAGGGGGCAGGTCTTTGCATTTTAACATGATTTATCTCCCACATCTGACTCATGTCATGTCTTACCAAGGCATTTAGGGAAATTGGTGGTCTCCAGGTCCTGTAGCCATGATGACATCAGTGTGATGCTACATTGTGGTGGTAGGTCACTGTCCTGTGAGCCGGGCTGTGTCATAGAGCTGGACAGTTAAGATAGTCTGTATGTTTGAGCCAGGGCAGCAATGCACTACTGCTGTCCTACCAGATGAAGATAAATTGCTTCTGATGTTCTTTGTTCATCAGAATAGAGGAAAAAAATGAATTCATTAGTTCAGAGGATTTATACCAAATGCCAGGAGCTGGATAAATTCGCTTTAGCAAGAAGATCATCTCTGGCACGGCACCTGCAGTTGGAGTCATCACTATGAAAGTGTACAGCAGCCCACAGATCTCCTGGTGTCTTGCCCTGGCCGAGCTGAATTGCGGTAGGAACCACTGAGACTCACTCTCGAGTCCTTGGTGGTAATGCTACTGTCTCCACCTACCCCGGGGGTACGGTATTACTTTTGGTTTGCCATTTTGCTAGGGAGGGAGAATTCTGATGGCTTGTACTCGTCCTGTCCTGCCACATTTGTTCTTACACACCAAATCAGAGAGCCATTATGGGATTTATGCCTATTTTAGAACTTACACATTTCAGGTGTACCCTCAAAATAACCCCTGGTTGGCTCTGAGATTCCACTGAGTCCACCGCAGCATAGTACTTGGTCTATTAATCATCCCCGTTAATTGGCAGACCTCACCTTTCCCAGAAATTAGACTTAGCTTGGAGCCAGTGTCCTACAGAACCCCTCTCCCCAAGTTTGGGTGTTTTTCCTTCCCTTCTGTAGTCCCCAGATATATGGATATGGATGCCTTTGGGGAAGGCTGCTAGGAAGGTTTGCAATATGCATCTGAGTGTTGAAATGAGGTTTCCCTTCAAAGATATTTGGCTTTGTCTCCATCGAAGGTCTGGAAATGAAGTGGGAGATGTTGGTAGCTTGACCTAGACCTCTTTGCCCAACTAGAAGTCCTTAGTCGTGGCGGTAACGAGGTAACATCTTAAGGGTCTTCTGGTCTTTTACATTCCTGGAACCCAACAGTTGGCCAGCCACAGCTAGAGGCCTGGTTTCCCGGCCCACGCTCGTTGTGGTGACTCCCATACTGTGTCCTTCTCTCTACCTCTGCTGCTGAGATCAGGGAGCTCGCTTCCGCGGCAGCTCTCCCAACGAGCATTCCAGGCCTGGAGAGGAAAGCCAGCAGAGCCTCACCAGTTTGTTTCTTGTGGCAAAGAGCAAGACCATCCAGGTCCTGCCAGAGGACGGTGAGGGTGGATGGACTGGATGCATGTCGAGGACCCAATAAAGCATTCTTGCCTCCTGAAATCTGTGAGTTCCTGCCTTTCTCAGACTTTTGGTATTTTGATATAGTTTAGCATGATCAACATTTGTTCCAGATTTATATTATTCAATGCTCTCTGTCTCCTTGTCCCCGAAACGGGAAGAACTCTTATCTGGCTGTTTGAGTTTCTACTTCACAGAATCTCTGGTGAGTGAACATATCAAAAAATATAACGTGCACCAAAATTATGTACTGCTCCCTTGCTCAAACAGCCTTAGAAGAGTTTCTGTCAATTTCCCCTTTATTTTTTGACAGTGTATATTATCGAGTTCATACAGTTTCTTCTGGATGTAACTTCCTTTTCCTGATCTGAATCTGCCTGTCGTCCCCTGCCTGTGTTAAGTGTGGAGTCTGGTTACTAGCAGATCAGCTGCATAGTGGGGGTCAGGGTCCAGGTCTCAGTTTTGTAACCTGATGACCCCTGAGCTGATCATACTCAGGGAGGCCCTCTCTTTCACTAAACTTAAGAAAATGGAATTTGTACACCAGAAACTCAATTTGCTAATTTTTAATGAGAAATTTACTCATCCAGTGTTTCCTGACAAGTAAATTCTGTTCTTCTTCTGAAAGAAAAAGCTTAAGGGTATCTATTACAAGAAGGTTGTTTAGTGAACTTAGAACAGGTCAGACAAATCCTTAGTTCAGCTCTAGCTTTACCAGCCATGGGAATTTGAGCTTGTTGCTTGACATCTCTGACCTGAGGTGCTTTATCTTTTTAAAAATCTTTTCACTAATACATACATACCACCTATCATATGTGATAATTCTCTGTCCTGGGTGCATAATAGTGAATGAAAAAGACATACACTCCTCTCTGAGGAAGTTCACAGTGTGGTAGGGCAGCCAAACATTAAGAAACATACCAGTAAGTGTAAAATGGCAAATGCAGTACTAAGTGCTATGATGTGGAAGAATGAGCGAAAATCCCGGCAGGGGGTGGGGCCTAAATTAGACTAAGAGTCTTAGGAGCCAGTCTGAGGGTGTGATATTTGAGCTGAGATCTGACATGTTGAGAGGAAGGGGAAGGTGGGGAAGCGTGTACCAGGAGAGGAAACAGTCTGTGCAAGGGCTCTGCGTCAGGTTACAGTCAGGGCAGAACGAAAGCTCGTGTGGTGCGTGCAGGTAATTGGGAGGACTGTCAGATCGCAGTACGAGGCTCAGGCAGCGCCAAGCACAGGATGCCTGCAGTGGGCGCTAAGGGCGGCGGTGCCATCAGGTGGGATCAGTTACAACTGGAAACAATAGAGGCGGCCTCGAGTGACAGCGGTGTTAAGCTAGAGAAAGCTATTTCTTCCTCAACAAGGAGCCTGTAGTAGTAGGAGATCTGGATATGATCTGGGGCCAGCATGGCAGCTCTAGGATGTCGTCGGAACCGGACTTCTCTCTATCCTCTCAACCCAACCAAGAGTAATAATGGATCCTAAGTGCAATGTTATGAATAGAACTAAAATAGTAATGCAGCTGTCAAACACTACACAGTTTAATCTTCGTGTATATAGCAGTTAACAGATAACATCTGAAGTTGAAAATAAAATATCTACTTTTACGTATCATCTGTCTGTCTTTCTCTCCGTCTGTCCATCCATTTATCTGTCCATCCACCCACCCACCCACCCACCCATACATCTATCTTATCTATCTCATCACTCATCTATTTTATTTATGGAAGTGACTACCAGAAGTAAAAAGCAAGGAGGCTTGTTTGTGGTTGTCTGGGGTGGGGTTGTGGGGAGTGGGGCTGGTCTCTGGTTTTCCCAGCTCTGGTCTCCCTGAGACTAATGATGAGCTTCCTTTAAATTTCTTTTGCTTGTTACTCACTTGGATTTTACTTGAAACAGGAGGGCCTACAGAAGGACCCAGGTCCCTCTGCTTCAGGAAGCGCCTATCAGAAATTGGGATGCGATCTGCCTATTAGATCGTATCCCATTCAGCTAGGCAAATTTGAGCTCCCTTGTTAAATTGCCAAGGCAAATATGAGATTGATGGAGCTTGGCCAGACTGGAGTGTGTCTTTAGGAGGCTGTCACGTGGCTGGCGCTTCCTTTGGGTAGGAGGCACCTATTGACACCCAGAGGTCCTGTAACCCCTGAGAGACTGTCCTCTGACATTGGAACCGATGTGGTTCAGAGATGGCTCTTCCCTGTTTTTTCCAAAGGGCAGTGAGGGGCAGCGTCCACCAGACACACAGCCTCAGGGGACACAGCACACATGAGGATGAAGGACCTCCACCCTGGCACTTGCAGCACATACCTGGGTGGTGGGGCTACAAGAGGACATGGTCATGTGGATTCCTGGCTGAGTGGCCTAGTCAGCCCTGCTGGCCCCCGGCTTTGTAACGAATTGAGTAGAGCATCCAGGCCCAGCATAGGACATGCCCTTGTGGCTTCCAGCCGACTGACATTTCTGACCAAGTTCAACATCCTAGTTTCACACTAAACCTCTTCAGTTCCACCAGACCCCATGAGAATTCTCACTGGAACAAGGCTCTAAACAAGTCCAGCATCCTCTCTGCGATTCCCCTGAGGCAGGCAGAGTACCTGTGGGGAAGAGACTCTGCTTTGGCCTGGCCCGTCCAGACCAAAGCAGCCTAGGAGTGAGGGACGCCAACAGAGCCAGTGAGTTCTCAGCTGCAGTGGGTGCTGCTGGTGCCCTGCCCAGGGCCCGTTTAGCATGGGCATCCATCTCCCCAGTGCTGTGAGTGAGCTAGCTGAAGAATTGTCCTGAGGTGAGTGGAAGCCACTTACCTAGGGGGCAACACCCCCTCCCAGTCCCTTCCTTGGTCCTTGGCCCATGACTGACTGGCCTGGCTCAAGGTGGGACGAATCTGTGGGAGAGCTGGTGTTCTGGAGTTTCCTGTGGGATCGCACTAAAGCCAGGCTCTTGCTTATTCCACGCTCTCACTTCCTACCCCCACCCCATCCGGCCCCCTTTACTCCCCTTCTGCCAGGAGCCCTTTCTGCCCTTTGGAAAGAATAGGAAAGGGCTCCCTCTAAGCCACATCAGTTCTGAGGTCAGAGGACAGAGCCTTGTGGGTTCTCAAGCAAATCACTTGAACAGGAATTCTCATCTCGGGCTAAGGAATCTGCCTAAGATGTACCAGGCACCCTGCTGTGTAGACTCGGTTACTGGCCGAGACATTTCATTGGGGCTCTTTTTTTCTAACGGCAAAATGTATGTCCTCAGAGCAGATGGAGTCTAATTAATTATTCATGTTATGTGGCTTACTTCCTGATAAATCAGCTGCTGTAGAATTTATGCTGGGTCTTTTTCAGGAAGTCGCTCAGGAAGCATAGTGTCCCCAATGTCATGGAGTCTGAATAGAGCACACAGTTCACAGCCATCAGGTCTGAGTGTGGGCCCAGAATCCGCCCTGCCTGCCAAGCAGCCCGTGAAGTGGGAACGTGGGGTGGACGCCTCGGTGTCAGCTGAGATCTCCCAGGTGTGAGCATGTAGCACAGTGGCCCATGGTTCCACCTCAGGCTGATCAGCTTCTCAGTAGTTGCTCCATGGAGGACAGGTAGGAGAAATGGTGAGCACTACCTACCTACCTACCTGAGTTACTGTGAAGAGTAACTGAAATAGTGCAGGGAAAGCTCTTAGCACAGCCGGGCACGTGCCAAGCTCTCAGGCGTCACTCAGCTGGTGCCGTTGTCATCATCTGGAACTACAGGATCCATCTCGGGGCCCACTCACACACTGTCCTCCAAGCTGGGAGACCCCTCAAGATGGTACGACTAACAGATGTCCCCCTCCACCCCTAGAAATCTTCCATCCAGCTTTCATCTTGTGTGAAACAGCACCGCCTCCTGACCCACACACTGGCCAGTGTTGACCTCCCGTGGTGGGTCAGACTTCCCACAAACCACCACTGCATTGGAACTGAAAGGAACTGGATATAGCCTTTGGAATGATGAAACTTGCTTCTATGGAGACATAGAGAGACGGAGAGGAGTATTTCAGAATGAGTCATGGCACGTAATTGGCAGGTCCACACAGAACAGTTGGCACTAGTCAGAGGAGACTCAGAGATGAGGCCATGCCTTTCATTCCATGGCACGTGTTATTGGTGGAATCACCCGTGTCAGGGGAGGCAAGATAGGCCTGGACAGTTCAGTGTCTAGATGTGACACTCAGAGGTGCCCATTTCATTCTTCCTAACAATTGTATTTAATTTGTGATGCCCCACTTATGGACACCCCCATATGGACACTGCCGGTCTACGATAGGTTCACTTCACTGGTTCCTCCCGGGAGGCCTGAAGCCCTCTTCTGTAAAATCTGGCTTTGCTCTAAAGTTCAGTAGGTGCCACATCAGACCACGTCTCTGACAGGGGGAGAAGATGGAGCAATCAAGTTATTTTTGCCTATGTAATTAACCAGCTTATCCCTTGCGACTCAGCATCAGTCTCTGGGCCAACAAGGCATTGGAGATCCAAACTAATAGCCCTTATAGCTCCTACCCTCGGCTGCAGGAAAGTGGTGTACCTCTGAAGGAGGATACGGCTTTGGGGTGAAACTCAAAAAACCTGGGGATATCATCCTTGAACCCAATGGGATGAGGTGAATTAAGAGCTGCCTTGGTTTGTAGAACATCGTAACCTGGATCAAACTGAAAAGGAAGGATCTCAGTCTCATTATATAAGAGCTAACATGAGATACAGACGCAAGAAGGATGGAAGGTAAGACAACAACAAGAAATATTTTCCACAAAGTAGCACCAAGTTAAATATTCGGAAACAGTGATCTCTGAACTGCCTCATCTTTTACATTTCCCCTGCCTGGTGGTCTTGGGCACTCTTGGATGTGGGTCCAAGTATTCTTATTTTATCAACCCTTTAAGCTGACAGAGATGATCCCAAGACCCATTCTTTTATTTGTTGGATAATGGCCTTTCATGGCCATCTGTTCTCAATGAATAGAGAGGGTCAAGGGTAGACTGTATCAGGCGGTCCGTGGATAGTCATGCCAAGCAGGCTGGCAGGGGCGGTTCGGCCTTCTGGGCTCGGAGAGCTCATTGTAGAGTTGTGAGAAGAGCCCCGTGTTCGGCGTCTTGGGAGGGTGCGTCCCATGGCAAAGGACCGGTAGGAGATACAAAAGCCTGTGATGGACAAGAGTTTCAGTTTTTGTACTTTGCTCTGTCATCAGAGTTTGTTTTCTAGCTTAGAATATTTCTGCTATGACTATAGGAAGCTCATGCTTCAATGCCCCAAATGAGAAAAGACACGTATGGAATGACCTTTCTGCTTACCAGCCCAGGTTTAAGAGAGAAAATAGCAGGTTCAACGGAGGAGAATGGTGAGGTCTTGTTCATGGAACCTAAGCAGGGACCCTCTTTTTGTCCGCTGCTTGACCTCGTCTGCAAAGAGGCAAGAAATGGGAGCAGACAAGATTGTGAGAAGAAAACAGATTACTGAACTCTCCTGATGATGATGTCTTCCTTTCACAGGCCTGAGTGTTTCACTCACCCCTCATAAAAATACCTTCTTTACTATGTCAGCCTGGCGAGGAGAGAGGATTCTCTCCCACTCTTTGGCCAAGAATTCCCCAGAAACAGGAGGTGGCCCCAGAGAATTAAAACTAGAAGCAGGTAAGTGGTTGCCACTGAGGAATGGGACAGACAAGGAAGAGCTGGAGCAGCCTCTTCATTACAGAGCCTTCTAAGAAGTGCTGTGCTTCGGTTGGAAGGGAAATTGTGTTTGCGTGTCTTTCTGTGTGTGTGTGCGTGTGTGTTGTGTATCCTGGTCCCAGCACCTCACTCTGGCTCAGTCCTAGGCCTCAGACATCATCTCCTCAGGAAACAGTCCACTGGGGGTCAAGTGACACGCTGAAGTCACATAGCCGGATGGGGCAGAGCCAGGACCCCCAAGGTCCTCAGCTCTTGGACGTCCCTTGAGGCCTCATCCCAATCTAGCTGGCCTCCCGACTTCCCAGCCTGTGGTCAGCCAAATGCCACCCGGAAAAAGTGCATGGCTTCTAGGGGCCAGGATTACGATTGGCCACCCCTCCTTGAGCTGAGGAGCAGGGCAGACACTCAGGATCTCCTGGCCTGGGGGAGGAGAACCATGTTAAACAGAGCCTTCTGTTGGGCTCGGGGATAGAGGAAGCGTGTGAGAGCTCCCCCTTCTGGCCTCCAGACTTTATTTTAAATGAGCTTTCTGTTTATTAATTTTTACACAATCAAGGCAACACATAAGCCCCCTCATGGAGTGAGTGGGGCAGGGTGTAGGTCTCTTCTCAAAAAAGCAAATTGCAAAAAAAGCTGGTATAGTGTGACTCCTTTTGTAAAATGAATAACAGAAAATTGCATTCACTTAGGAAAAGTCTGAAGGAAAATGCCACAAACTCTGGTGATCATCTCCAGAGGGCTCAGATTAGAAAAATTTTTGACTTCCTGTGTTTTGTATGTTTTTATAAAATTTAGATGTTTAACACTGCACGTGTAATGTTTTGATGATCAGAATGACAGACAAAAAGTTTTGAAAAGAGTGGTACCCCTGCCCACCATCCATCATTCTCCAGCATGTGCAGGTAACGCTGTACCATGAGTTACCAGGAAGCATTGATGTACCATAACAAATTTTGTCCTGAGTGTGTGATTAATTATTAAAGAGGTGTCTTCGGTCCGTCAGATACGTTTAATGTTTAGTTAGAGGATTCAAACACTAAAGGGTTTGCCCCTTGACTGTGCACACAGTTGCTTAGGTGTCAGTTAAAGAGAAAATGGAACAGAAGGGCAAGTTGTGTGGTTTGGTTTTGTTTGCAGTACTGAGTGGATGCTTAGACCTCAAACAGTTCTGTCTGTGCTGGTTGCACTGCTTCCCTTAGCTTCACGTTCAGGAAGATAGGGTGCTGTTGTAATTACTGGTTCGGTGAGGAACGGGCACTGGGTAAGAGGCTAAATAGAAGGTAAAATGCACAGTCTGAGAAATGGAGCAGCAGATGGCAGAGGGGAAAGGAGACCACAGGAGGGGTTGTAGGGTGAGAATAACCCTCCTGAAAGACTTGGGTGTGTTTGGGAGTAGGGGAGGGTGGAGAGGAGGGCATCTCCCATGAGGAGGGCAGATTAAGTGAGAGGGCGAGAGTTCAGCAGGCCAGGCCTAGAGTGGGACCCACTTGTCCTGTTTCCCCTTTTCCCTGAGAGAGGTTGGGGTCCCTCTGGGGCCATGGCCCTGGGCTTTGGACAGAGCTGGGTGGGAGGCCCAATCTACTCCAATTCTGAACTCTGCCCAGGAACTTCCACTGAAATGGGAAGACAGACAAAGTGCAAGCAGGTTGGATCCAGCTCGTCGTCACAGAAATACTCTCCCGCCCATCCCTAGAGTGGCTGCTTCACCCCAAACAGGTGAGTGAGAGTCGCATCCTGCCTCTCTCTCTGCAGCTGTGTGTGTGTGCGCGTGCGCGTGCGCGTGTGCGTGCACGGGTAGCTTTCCCAGGTCCTACCTGGGTGTGCACTTCCATGTGTGTTCTTGCTCGTGTATGCAGGCATGTGTGTGCTCGCATGCCACTGGGTATGCGAGCTTAACCAGGCTGGCATTAGGATAGTGTAGGGTGCTCCTCACCGAGGAGAAAAAGTGAGGGAACTGGGGTGAGGAGAAGTGGGCTCTTAGCTAGGGCTCTTATTTACAGGTGACTTTAAGCCTCTAAACTGAGCTTCAACAACAACAACAAAAAAAAATAGAAAAAGAAAAAGAAAAGACTATCTTGGTTCTTACAATTGCAAAGTTCAAGGGTAGGGCTGGTTTCAGGTAGTTTGATCCGGGAACTGGAATGAAGTCTTCAGGATATTGTCTCTGTCTTTCAAGGAGGGAAAGGACAATACAATGAAGATATCAAACCTATAGAGCATTTTTCAGTAATTTATTTGAGCCAAACAGAGGATATGCCTGGAAACGAGCTCTCAGCAGACGGAGGAAGATGCTTCTAAAAGTGCCCGTCTGCAGTTGCTTCTATGCATTTGAGATTAAGGAGGGAACGTAAGGAAGACGACACGAAGGTGGGAGAAAGCCAGGCTGGATCTCCCAACTCACGTTCCCCACCGAGTCTGACAGCAGAGGGGTAAGTAGGGCTTGCCCTTAACTCACACGTTCCATCCCCCATTTTTCGTATAGTGGAAAGGCTGTAAGTCCTTCTCATTCCCCAGGGGCCCTGGTTTTTGAAATTTATAAGCCAGGGAGAGAGAGTTCCTCCTCCACTGTCATATTTCTTTCTGGAGGCAGAGCATAGACTGACTTAGCCGCTCGAAGGGGACAAGGGCGAAGACGGGCATTGGTTAATGTTTCAGAGTGGGATCCCGGCACACGCGCGTACATCCTGGAGAAACTCACTAGTCCATCTCTGTCTTCTGTGGAACCTGCTTAGCTCGAAACATAGCAGGCACTCTTGATGCTCAGAGATTCATGCTGTCTTGCCTCCTCACACATCTCCTCCCTCACATGTCATCTTCACTTTACAGTTTGCAAAGCCCTTTCACACACATTCTGTAAGTTAACTCCAGAATAATCCCCCAACAGAGTAGGGGTGATCATTCTCTTTTCCACGTGAGGGAACTGAGGATCTGAGGGGTTGCCTGATATTCCTGCCCTCCACGCTCTGGATGGTGGGTCTGTAGGGCCCTGTGTCATCATCACTGACTTCTGTACCTTCCCCGCCTATTCCCAGCATTCACTGCCTTCCTGCTGGTTGCCTGGGTTTCCAGAGGGCCTTGGCCCTATTTGTCCTCACCTGTGTGGTCCTCACCTTCCTGGCTCACAGCCTGCGGAAGAGGCTGCTGGGGCCAAAGCTGCTGAGGTGTGTCAGGCCTCTGGGGCATCCCGCCTGATCCTCTGGTTTAAGAGGTGAGTGAGCTCACAGCCCCCAGGCCCAGTGCGGGTGGGGAAGGAGGGCCTGTTGGCTGAGAGCCTCTGAGTCAGCTCCCAGGTCACGGCCAGGGCTCGGTGACAGTTGCTTCTTGCCTCAGTCCTCCCTACCAGATGGTTCCTGTGCCATGGGGGACATGCCCCCACTGCGTGCCTTCTGGGAACGCCAGGGCAGGCATCTTTGAGGAGATTTGTCAGTTCTCATCTGCTTCTGTGCCCTAGATTTGCTTTTACACTTCCTTTTCTTTATTAAGTAGAGTTATAAAAGGATTTGTTTTTACAGTTGTCTTCTGTTTATGACAAATCATTGATACTGCTTTTCCATTTGAGGTATTGATATACTGCTGATATATACTGATATATTGATACACTGCTACTCGCATCTCTCCCCAATCACCCTTCAGAACCACGAATTCATGGAGCGCCGGGTGGGAGGGCACTCTGTGGTCTCGGGTCTCCCTTTATATTGGAGCCGGTCTGACCCAGCCCAGAGAGGAGCAGCGACCTGGCTGCAGTCATGTTGGGAGTCAGGGCAGAGCCAGGGGTGGCACTGGGGCATCGGGCTACCGGTCAGTAGTGTTTCTTCTCCACGTAGAAGTCAGTGACATCATGCTTCCCTTCCAAAGAGCATCCCGAACAGCAGTAATGCCACCTTTAGGTTACATCACTGGTTGCTAAAGACTTTGAGATCAGATATCCTGTCCAGAGAGAAAAAGTGAGGGACGTTGGGTTGGTTGTTAACCAGCCTCAGCATTGCCCTGGCAGACTCTTTCCTGGCCCCTGGGAGGCACTGTCTTCTGGACAAACTCCTGGTCAGTGAATTAGCCAGTGGCCTTCTTAGCAAGGATGGGCCAGGAGAGGGGAGACTTAAGACATGTGCTCAGTGGCCACAGAATTCCCTTTTTCACGAGATTCACTAGTCACAGCCCCCATCGCTGCATCTCTCTGTCTGTCTGTCTCTCTCTCTCTCACACACACACACACCTGCACACACTGGTACACACGTGTATGCACACTTACCAGGCTTGGGCTTGCCCTCAAGCTGAGGATGGCTTTGTTGGTGCCGAGTTGAATATAAGACTCAGAAGCTTTCTTTCCTTCTTTCCACGAACCATGTGGACCTAGTCCAAGGCCTTTGGCCCACATCAGCTCGGGGAAGACTTCCTGCCGGGCCACAGTCCAGCTCGTCACTCCTCCAGGAAGTTTAGCCCCCTGCCTCCCCCGGCCTGGAGTCCAGCACAGTCGATGTGGCAGCCACGTCCTGGCTGTATCATCTCGATTAGTCATTTCAGCCTGGCTCCATCGCCCTGCTGGTCACTTTCCTCCCACACGATCAGCTCCCATCCGTCCTGGGCCCGGCGGACCTGGGAGCGAATGTGCACTTGTTCCCTTGCTAACACCGCAGCCCCGAACGAGCACGCGCTTCCGAAGCTCAGCAGTGCTGCTCACACGGCGAAGGGTCAAGGGCAATGTTTTCATCTCCTGAGGGGTTTAGGGTCTCCCCCTAATGCAGCCTCTGCGGCCTCTGACCGGTGGTCAACAGTGTCACATTTTGCACATAAATAAACGAAATAAGGACTGAAAGGTGCCATTGGATTTAGTGATTAGGGGCCACTGGTTCCCTTAGTGAGCACAGTTTTCAGGGGCGGGAATGGGAAGTAAATGGAGACCAGGGTAGGAGTAGGAAGGGGGGAGATGGACAGCTGAACCAGGAGAGATCTTGTTGGAGCGTGGCACCTGCGGAGGTGTCTGAAGAAGACAGGCAGGGATGGACACGAGGGGCTGAGAGGTGAGGTCATTCTGGGCGAAGGGACGCATGAGCAGGAAGTCAGGAGGTGTGTCCAGTGTATCTGCTTTGGCCTCATGTTGGTGACGGGGCGGGCATCGCCGCAGTCACCTCTGCGGAATCTTCCAGCTTTGGATTTTTGCAGTTCATTATTATCTGGTGGTGGCTCGGTCGGCAGTGCTTGGGCCTTGGGTGCTGGCGATGTGGCGTTTGCCCAGACAGCCTCAGGAAGTCATCAGGAGTCCTGGCTCAGCTTCCTCCAGGGAGAGGAAGCGCAGGGCCAAGTCCAAGTGGGTTTAATCCTGACTTCAGTACCTGTTTTCTGGTGAGGGCATGGTGTCTGCTCAGAGGGCGTGGTTCTCAGAGTGTGGTGTCAGGACAGCAGCTCCTGAAAGGCCAGATCCTCAGGCCCACCCCAGACCTTTGGAGTCTGAAGCTCGGGGGGCGGGGCTCCAGTTTTGTGTTTCTTACGCATCCTCAGGTGGTGCTGCTGGCCCCGGGACCACACGTTGGAAACCACTGGCTGAGAGAGGGGGACGTTCTTCCCCCTTGACTTGCAGGTGAGCACTGCTGCCAGCAGGCCCAGGCTGCTCTGAGCGTCCGCAAAGCGGTGGTCAGGACTTACTGAGCAGCTGCACCCCGACTCGGGTCCTCCCTGCCCCTGAAGACAGAGAACGGAGGCCTCAGGACTGGCCTAGGGCAGAGCTCCTCAGGGTCATGGCAGCATCGTGGCAAACTGGTTGGGGGCTAGGACGTACTCTGTCTCTGCAGGGTGTGACCTTGGGCAGGTACCCAACGTTTATACCTTCAGTGTCCCCATCTGTGAAGTGGAACTACATCTACTTCGGTGCCTTGGAGGACTGATGAGTCGCTGCATTGGGTACCCAGCACACAGCAGGACCGCACAGTCGATACATGGCAGCATTTAGGGTCCCTCCCTCCCCCTTCCCGTGGCAGCATTGTCTTCAGTTGCCTGCCAGGTCTTCTGCCACCTCACACACGACAGGCCCCAGGCCTGTTTCCCAGCTGGGAGATCACGTTGGCCTCAGGGATTTTCTTGAGTACTAAATGTCTCACCACAGAAAATCGGGCCGCCTCCGTTCTCTTCCATTCATCTTCCCTCCCTAGATAGTGACCAGTTAATCCCAAGCACAGCTGTCCCCCCAGCAGAGACTCCCCTCACAGGAGAACGTCTCCTGGGTGCTGGCGGGAGCGCGTCTGCTCCTGCAGACCCCGCTCCAGGAACACTCCTTCCTGGCTCCGGCCGCCTCTGCAGCCCTGCCAGCCTGCCGAGCAGTCCCTCACAGGATCAGTCTGACAAGCCGTCTAGACAGTACGTGATCCTCTGTGCGTTTCACTCCAAGGGACAGCAGAGTGATGTCACACCCCTCGTGTTGGGGGCGTGTGCAGCACCAGACAGCCAGGAGGAGTCACAGGACAGGGAAGGGTTTCTTCAGCTGATGCCCGTGTTCTCTGTCAGGTGACATCCCCACTGCAGTGAAGAGGGTGACAAGATGTTGAGTGGAGCAGGTCCAGATAAACCCACAGGCTTCGTGTGGGAAGAAAGGCACCCACCCCCGCAGTGGGGCTTGTCTCTTCTCCCCAGGGGAGGGCCTTGGCAGGCCTTGTCACCAGGCCCACCGTATCAGCCATTCACTCTGAACTGGAGCCTGAATTTGATTGCTTAAGAGTCTATCTTCTTACAAACAAAAACAGCCCTCCCCAAACCCCCTACGCTGGCCTTCTTCCCACGCAGCCCTGCTTCTGCTCGCCATCTCCACTTTGTCATGTCCGCTTCTCCTTGGTTCACTGACACCTAGCCTCTGTCCCCACCCCCCTAGTCTGACTCTCTTGTCTAAGACACCAGGGACCCCCTGAATCCCTAAGTGCCAGCCTACGTTCCTCCCCTTTCTTAAGCCTCCCCACTGATGGGGCCTGGGCACCCACTTTCCTGAATCTCTACAGGTTGTGCAGAGGCCGCCAGGTCAACCAGGTGGCCATGGGCCTCTATGTACAGCCCCGCGTGTGGCAGCCCCAGAGCCGTCACCGTCACCGTAGCTGGCCCCTGTGAAGAGCACCTCAGCACGTATCTGGCAGCAGAGAAGCTCTCTTCCGCCCCCACCTGGCTCTCGGCCGCCGCTGCAGCAGTTTCTGGGGCTCCACAGCCCTGCGTTTCTGCCATCTCCCTTCTGTGCTGTCTCTCCTCCAGGCAGTTCGTTCCTCACTGTGTCTGTGGCTCTGCCCTCAGCCCCTGAATTCCATGAAGATCCCCCGTGCTCTCTCCTTTGTCCTTGTTGCTCAGCTTCTGGCTCCCTTTGCCCTTCACCCCTCCCATTGCCAATATCCGGCTATTATATACCTGTGCTGTCTGACACAGTAGCCACTCGCCACATGTGGCTGCCGAGCACTTGAAATGTGGCTGGTCTGAAATGAGACCTGCCATGAGATATCATATGGAAAAAAAATATATATATATATATATATTTTATTA
The DNA here is from genome assembly GCA_004027375.1 of Macroglossus sobrinus. Classification (NCBI taxonomy): domain Eukaryota; kingdom Metazoa; phylum Chordata; class Mammalia; order Chiroptera; family Pteropodidae; genus Macroglossus; species Macroglossus sobrinus. The sequence continues at coordinate 41,765 of PVKZ01004502.1, read as the reverse complement.
ATAAGTTTTATTTTGATTACATGGGTGGAAGAAAACATTTTGGATATATTGGGTTAAATCAGATGTATTGTTCAAATTAACTTCACTTGTTTCTTTTTATATTGGCTACTAGAGAATTTAAAGTTATTGGTGTGGTTCCCATTATATTTGTGTTGGACAGCGCTGGTCTAGATGTTCTTCCCTGGTCTGAGGTCCCAGGGGCCACCTGACTGAATCCTTTCCTGGGGGCCTCCACATACATCTTCGTTTTCACCGTATTTACCAAAAGCTCTAAAGCAAGCACCAGCGCTCTCTGCTAAACCTAGAAACCGGTCTCTCTACCCACCCCTCTGGTTCAAAGGCCACCATGAGAAGATATTTAAATGTGTGTCTGGAGCTGTGGACCCAGGCTGGGCAGGGTGACATTGAGGGGGTCAGCCACTGATGCTCCTCAGTTGCACAAGAGTGAGATCCTTGGGACAGGGTCTGTGGGGTCCTGAGTAGGGCCAAGTGAGCATTTACTTGTACGTCTGTCAACAGGATTACTGGCCACCTCATAGCAGTTTAAGAATTAAATGCAAAAACAGCCCGGTGGTGGCTGAGCTGCTGGGGATCAAGCCGATTCTGAATGAGTTTGTGGCCTATCAGGAGCTCTCCCACGACAAGCAGCACCGCCTTGCAGAGACTGAGGAGTGGATCGGTGCCAAGAAGCAGTGGCTCTCCGTGAGTGTCCTGGTCCCGTCCCTGAGGCAGGGGCATGACACAGATGCTCTTCTGGATCTCTGCCTTTGCTGAGACACACTGACAAGTAGCCCTCAACCCCCAGCATCCTACTGCCCTAGGCAACAAATGCCTTCAGGCTTCACTGCCATCACCTTGAGCTCTCCTAGGAGGCCGATGAGTGGGGAAGGAGCCTTGATGGAGATACTGAGATCTAGCTGTAGGTGGGATGGGCCTCCATCCTGTGTGGCCGTGGGACAGCTGCTGCTCCTTGGCTCTACTAGTGAAAAGCCCTATTGGATTTTGGGAAAAATTCCTAGTGGAAAACTGGTGCAGCAGCTGCCACGTCCACCCTAAAGGAACAGATGTGAGTGTCCAGCGAGCTGCAGTGAAGAAGGGAGACCGCACCACTGCATCCCTCTCAGTGTAGCGCGTTCAGTTCAGGGATTGGCTCTTTCTAGTACCTTTTGTAAAAGAATGAAAGCTCTATGTAAAATCATTGGGAATGAAAAAATTACCCATCTCACCATCCCAAAATAACAGCTATTGTTGCCTTATACATTTTTTCTGTACTTTTTAAGAGAATTCACATAGTTGTCACTATAGCATTCATGCTGTATCGTTGCCAGCTTTTTCCCCCACCTACTATTATGACATAAGCATTTTGATACCTGTATCCTCACATATTTAACCAATCCCCTGCTGTCAGGCCATTCAGGTTAATTATAGTATTTGGCAATTATATACGATGCTTAAAGGAGTAGCTTCACGCACAGAACGTTTTCCTTCTCAGATTGCTTCCTCAGGAGTTTTCCCAGATGTGGGATGACTGAATCACATGCCACGAGTCCCCATGTGATTGCTGCCAGTAACTTTCCCAAAGTGTTGTAGCAACTGAAACGGCCTTGGGCTGTGCCTGTGAGCATTGATTTCGCCATACACTGAACAGTATTGAGTGGCCTCTTTAAAAAAAAAATGCTGTTCGAACAGGCAGATAATACCTCATTGCTTTAATTTGCATTTCTTGGGTTACTAGGAACTTTTAACATGAAATATTTTTTCTTTTTTTTCTTTTTGTAAAGGAATGTATTCTGTAGTTTTTTTAAAAAAAGGTTTGTATGGAGTAAAAAGCACAGGTTTTCCCTCACTCCTCAGCCTCATTTCCAGTCTCACTTTCTCCTCTGGAGATGATGGATAGTACATTCCTTCAGGACTTATCATATTTTTTAATGAACTTCATTCCTTCAGCAAATATTTGTTGAGGCTGCTAAGGTGCCAGGGATAAAAAGGGAAATTACACAGACATAGTCCTTGGGATCATGAAAATGAAAGACGTGCAAAACACAAGAAAGCAAAAAAATAAAAAAATAAAATTACTGCAATTGGTGGAAAAGTTCTCTGAAGGAAACAAGGAGAAATAGAGAGGGGGTTTTCCTTGACCGATGTGGTCAGAAAAGGCCTTGCTGCAGTGTGGCATTTTGGCTGAGTCTCGGAGGGAGGTCAAGGGGCCAGGAGAAGCTGGGAAGAGTATTCTAGGTAAAGATCCTGAGGTTCAAAAGCACTTGTTTGGAGAAACTGAGAGACAAGAAGTGCAGTTAGAGAAGGTGATAACCAATCATAAAAGAGAGTGGCACAGGCCAGGAGTCTTAGGAAATTTCCAAAGATTTGACATGTCACACACGTTCCTGGGGCTGCTGTACAGAGGGAGGGCGATTGTGGGTGAGCCAGCAAGATGCAGGTGCCGTGATACTTTTTCTGTCAATTTGCATAAGCTCTTTATGTTAAAGGCATTAATCCTTTTCTGTTATATTTTCTACATATATTTTTCCTAGTCTTTTTTCCTCCCTTTATTTTGTATTTATTTTGTAATTAGGGATTTTTCTTGAAACGAATTTTATACCAATCTTTTCCTTTATGGATAACATCGAAGTTTATCTCTATTCCAGAAATCTAGGAAGTGTTAAATTCCTGAAGTAATGTAGTGAAGTATTAAACGTGTGAGTGTTATAGTCAGAGCTGAGTTCAGATGTGTCACAGCTGCCTTCTTGCTCTGTGAACTTTCTCAGTTCCCTGACCTTTTTGAGCCTCAGCTGGCTTCTCTCCAGAATGGGTTATAATCCTACCTTATAGATGTAATAATAATCATCCTATGTTTTCTATTATTTGTTTAAAATGTTAATTTTTATCTGCATCTTTGATTAAAAATGAAATTTTTTATATGGTGTGAGGTATGGATCTAAGCCAATTTTTTTCTTACAAATTGTTTCATTTTGGCACTTAACACATTTTTTCTGAGAAATTAATCATTCAGAGCAAAAGAGAAGGAGAATTATTTTGCTTGAACACATACTGTACACTTGATACTCCTATACAGGTATAAATCCTTAAGACAGCCCTTCCAGGCTAGAACTATCATCCCCACATTCCAGATGGAGAAGCTGAAATGGAGAGGCTGTTGATTTGCTCAACCTGATTATAGGTGGGGACAAGCCTGGAACCCAAGTTGCTTGGGCTCCAAATCCCTCACTGTCTTCACCAGGCCACACTCCACCCTTCATCCTCAGCTTGACAGGGGCCAGAGGGCTCTCAGCCTGAGGGGTTCACAGCAGACAGATGGCAGGATGGCAGAGTGCTGGGATAGGGCCACCCGCGAGTGCCCCCTGGGTCCAGAGCTTGGTAGGACTGAGAAAGCCTGAATCATGCCCAGAAAGGCTGGAAATTAAGCTAAGCAGATCGAAGAGCTCTGTGTTTGAACGGACTTAGAGGTGGGTGGCAAGCCTAGGAGGGGGCAGCACTGAGCACTTCCAAGGTCAAAGACACAGAGCAAGTGGGTGACATTAAGGCCAGGGAGCTGGGTGGTGTCAGGTGCTTCGTCCCGTCTGAGGGGACCCCCTCCTCGTTTTTCTTCTTTATTTTCAGGTCAGAGCAGAGGTCCTCACGACATATACCCTCTGTGGATTTGCCGATTCCAGCTCCATGGGAATCATGCTGGGAGGCCTGAGTGAGTCCTGTGGGGGCCTCCCCAGAGTGCTGGAGAATTGGGGACCTCGATTCCAGTCCTGGCTGTGAAACGCCTGCCCAGGGATCTATAGGTCTCAGTTCTCCCATCGGTCTCAGGTGGGGCCTGAGCAAGATGGCCATGGAGGCTTCTCCCAGCCCAGGAATTCCGTAATTTCTTTGTTGTTGGGGCTGGGGACAGGGCAGGCAGGGCCTGGCTCAGGATGTGGGGAGGCATGAGAGGAATGGTGCTTTCCTGTCCCCTGAGGCTCTGGCCTACAAGTTCCTGCACCCACTGTGGACAGGCATGGCAGGGGTGGGGAGTCCCTAGGGAAGAAGGCTCTACCCAGCTCTCAGCTCTTTACAAAACCATTTCCACTCCTCACACGCCCCCTGTCTGGGATGTAGTCATCCCATTTTACAGAGCAGAAAGCTGAGTCTTAGAGAAATGAAGTGATGGCCCAAGTCACTGGGCCAGCAAGTGGCTGAGCCTGTATTTAATCCCAGGGCTACCTGTGTCTGCCACTCATGGTGTGTGGGGAGATGTGGAGTGCTACCTAGTGGCCCAAGTCAAGCCACGGGGGACTCCCAACCTCAGTCAGTGGTCAGGAGGACAGCATCCATCCCTCTGGCCACTCAGGAGAGAAAGGGGCATCAGCAGAGACAGGCAGAGGCGCTGAGTCTGGCAGAGAGGCTTGTGGTGTCCTGGCCCTGAGCTCTTCTGTACCCTTGCAGCTTCCGTGGCCCCCCTGTGGAGGAGCGACTGCTCCCACACTGTGCTCCGGGCACTCTGCACAGGTGCCTGTGTGTCCCTGCTGAACGCCTGTGTGGCAGGTGAGTCCCTGCTTGGCTGAGCCCTGGCTTTGCAGCTGGCCCCAGGGCAGGGCTGGGCACTGGGGCGCTGGCACCTGGAAGTCCCGGGGACGGGCAGTAGGGAAAGACGCCCTGCTCACCGCTGCTTTCCCTGCACAGGGATCCTCTATGTGCCCGGGGGCGTCGCGGTCGACTGCACAGCGCTCCTGGACGCCACCCTCCGCGCCAGAGCTTTGAGGTGTTCCGGTGCTGCGAGAGGCCTTGCAGAGGTGAGGGCCTGGGCTGAGGGCTGCGGGGCACTGAGCGCCAATGCAGAAGGCCCAGGGGCCTGGGGGAGGCTTGGGCGCCAGTACGAGAGGTATAAATGTCATGGCTGTGGCTGACATGGCTGCGGGAGGAAGTGGGGTTTGAGAACCAAACTCGTGTGAGGTGGAGGGGAGAGGCACGTACCACGGTTGAATGAATAAATGTGTCTTTTACATGAAGCTCAGAGAAGGAATGCCTCGCCCAGTTAGCAAAGAATGAGATATGCCTGCCTGTCATTCTATTCGAAGACAATCTATGTTGAAATATAGTAAAATGCAATAACAAAAAATATCAACCACCAATCAACCTACCATGCAGTACCACAAAAGAAGCATCAGTGTGACCCTGGGGATGCAGCCACGACTTAGAAGGAGCCTGGGCCCTGATGTCTTTGTAGAGCAAGGCTGTCATGACGGTGAGCCCCCACGTGAGAGAGGAGTAATGTCTGTCTGGTTTATGTCGTTCTTTGGGACCTCTGGGACACACACCCTGCTAGTGGACAAGAAGAGCAGGACAGGACATCTTTGCTGCTTTCCTGGGGGGTTCCTGATGGACATTGGGAAATAAGGTAGTCTTAGCCAGGTGCCCATCACCTGCTTCTGTGTGTCCCTGGCTGTCTGGTTTACTCCACTGCAGCCCTCACAGGGCCACTCCCTCCGGCAAAGTCCACGTCTGAACTATAGTGCCCATTGGCCACCAAGACCTCAGAGGGGAAAGGGAGTCCCAATACCCATGTGAGGAGGCATGGAGAGAGGGCCAGGTGGCCCAGCTGCAAAGTTTTCCAATTTAGCTTCATGACAGAGGGCACGAGACCGAGAAAGAAAGGAGGGGCCAGGGAGGGTCTCCTGTGGGCTCCACATCTCAGGCTCCTGGAAGCGGGAAATGGAAGAGAGGTGGATCTGCTGCAGCTAACCTGCGAGCGTGGCCCAGCCCGCGGTGCGGACGCTAGCCATTTAGCCCGTGTTCCCTCCTTGCAGTGAACAGAAAGATGGAACCGGAGGAACATCACTGCCCATTCCTCAACCAGCCCCATCCATCCAGTCCGCTAAGCGATGCAAATGATGTTCAGAGCAAAACAGAACAGGGAACAGATAATCCCACAGGGTCTGTTTGGAACAGATTTCAAATCCTAATACAGGTTATGTCGCGCTAACTTTCCTCTGTTCAACACCTTTTGTGTCTTTTCAAGGTGGGGCTCCTTAGTTCTTTTCTACAAGTAAGAGAGGCCATAAGTGACAGGTCAAGGCTGTTCACAGGACCGGCCCACGGCATGCTGCAAACCCTCCTAGATGTCGTTGGTAAAAGCCTAGTGTCCGGTGACTGCATGTGCTTAAACCAAGGCGGAACAGTCTGCTGAGGCTCGAGAAGCTACATGTGGCTGCTTCTGTCACCCAGCTGCAACTGATGAAGGACACATTTCCTCCCAAGCAAAATGTTTCTGTTTTTCTTTAAAAGGCATTTAGGGATGGGATGGCCAACTCACTTCGTAAACTAAAGCTTGCTTTTATCTCCTGGAACTTCCTTTCTCAACAAGATCCTTTTTTACTTATAGAGATACCACTTGCTTATATTCTAACTAAACTGGGATAGCCACTCTTGGCCCCCTGACCCACAGTGTAAGACGGCTTTCTGCCCCAAGGCTGCCGTGTCGTGGGGAAGTCCGAGCCATGTGGAGGGGTAACAAACAGGCACTGAGTCAACCTTCCAAACTGAGCCTTCAGATCCTCCTGAGCAAAATGCTAGAGACGAGTAAAGAAGCCTCCAGGTGGTTCCAGCTCCTCGCTCTTCTAGTCTTCCCAGCTGAGGCTTCAGACATCAAGGGACAAAGACAAGCCATGCCTGTGGTACCCCATCCAATGGATGGATGGTGGTTGTGCGATGCGACAAGGCTTGGGATGGTTTATTACAAGCAGCGGGTGCCTGGAACAGCTCCGGAGCAGGCATCAGACGTGTCTGGCTGTGGAGCATTTGGAAGAAGAGAAAGATGGAACTGAGAGTTGTCTTTTATCAATAAAATAGCAAATGATGTTTCTTCCCAACAGGGGAAAGAAAGATTGCAGAAATGCCGACCACTTCAGGCTGCAATCTCCCTTCCTCCACCAGGTGGGGTGGATGCACTGGCCACAGCCTCCAGGCCATTCCCCGCGGCGCGGCGAGAAGGGGTCCCCTGGTGCCGCAGGACTCTGGATGGCCCCACCCCAGCTCGGCTCCCCGGCTGCAGAGGGCAGAGCCTCTGATGACAGGTAGGTCCCGAAAACAAAGTCCCTGGCGGACCTGCCGCCCACTGCAGGACGCACTCTCCCCGCCGTGGGAGCCCCTTCGCTTCAGGTCCTGTGCGGGTCCTGCAGGGGGAAGGCGGAAAGGGTGGGTCTCTGAGGGCAGTCAGGAGGGAGGAGAGACTTTCACCTCAGAAGGGAAAGGGCTAGAGTGTAACTAGGGCCGGAAAGTGGGGAGAGGTCCCATGCCCTGATTCTAGGCGGTGTCCCGGAGGTGACAGGGAATGGCTTGGAGGGAATGGCTTCCAGCTACACTCAGGAAGGGTGGACCCTAGGCACAGAGCTCACACCCCAACCCCGTAATCCCCACATCCCAAGGGGCTCAAAATCAGCGAGGCTCCTGGAAGCCAGAGGGGGCACACGGCCGGGATGGTGAATAGTCTTGCAGTTACTGCAGTGACCAGAGGGGCCATTTTGAGGCCTCAATACTGCCTGAGACTTAGGGATCTTGAAAAAACTTTGGGATTGGAGCAAGGCAGCTCAATGACATGCCTGAGATTGAGTCTCTTGCCAGTTCACCGGGATAGTGGCTTGGAGTCAGATTAAGATTAAATTAGAAAAAAATAAATATGCCAAACAGCTTTATGCCATTAGAGCTTTGCAATCCCTCAGGCAGACCCTAACCACAGCACTCACTCCCATCTACCAGCAAGCAAGTGGCCACTAACACCGGAAGCACCCTGCCACCCGGAGCCAGGTTCTACCCACACCCTCCTCACCGGTTACATGCCCACCAGGTGTGTACAGGGCACTGTCAGGGAACTCCCAGTTCCTCCATTGAGAACGGGCTGTCAGGGTGATCTCCGACCAGAGGAGATGGGGGAGCAGGGCGCAGGTCTAGAATGGTGAGCATGTGGCACGGGGTGGGCCATCCTTTCACAAAGAGCCCCATCACCCACAAAGCCGCAGGGGGCAAGACTGGCTCATCCACAAATCCGGTGTGAGCAGGCAGGGGTCCAGCTGCATTCCCAGCCTCTGTTGGCTGGGGTACACCCGTCCACTGCATGATGGGATTGCACGGCGACCAGAGCTGGACAGCAGCCGGGCTGTGCGAGGCCCCTGGGTGGTTCAGAGGCAGTTGCCTGAGACTCTCCTGGTTTTAGAACTCAAAGCCCCCTGTCCTGGGAGATCCCTCAGCCCTGGGCACACCAGGAGGGCTGGTTGCTTCTCATTCCCCATGTGACCGTGAGAGAAGCCAGCTTGGAACCATGAGGTGGGTGCCACGTGCTGGGGATGTCAAGGCTAAGCTTCCAGAATGGCACTGGCACAGTGACTTCAAGTGACTCAAGGTGCCCTGAGTTGGGATCCCCTGAGCTGGGATCTCTGACGATGCCCTTTAGGTTTTCTTTACCAGACAGAAAAAGAAGCTGCTGCGTTGTTTAAGCTTCTGTTTTTTGGGGTTTTCTGCCACAGCAGCTCTGCCTAATCCTGACAATACAGGACGAGAGGCTGGGCGGGTGCTGGGGTGTTGCAGGCCAGCTCTGTTATGCTGCCAGTTGTGCACGTGGAGGGGTTCGAGGACCTCAGGGGCCGCCCCCCAGTTTTTAAAGGGATGGGATGACCTGACCTGCTGTCCCACTCTGGCTCTCCCCGTCCTGGTTGTTCAGCCCCTTCTCACCCCGTCTGTGGGGACAGCACAGCATCCATTTAGACAGACATAACGAATCAGAAAGAAAAAGGAGGTTGAATCCTGGAGAAGGTTGCGTAAGCCTAAAGCTCAGGAGAGACCTGGCAGCAGGTGGTGAGGCTGGCAGTGGCCCTAGGGGACTTGCTGCTACAGGTACCTCTCCAGGGGCCACCTGGGGAAGGAAACCTCCTGCTGGGGGTGTTGCATCATGCCCCAGATGGCCTTGTTTCTAACAAAGCACCGCTGTTCCTGGAAATACTGGCCTCAGGTGCACCCGTGCAACCCAGGAACTGTCTGGGCGTGTGGGTGAGACTGAGTGGGCTGTCGGGCCAGGGATGAGGACACATGGGGTTCCGTACAGATGCACATCTCACGAACCTGGGGGCCAGGAATTCCCTTCTTGCCCCACTGTTGGGTGGTTTGGAGGCGCTAGCAGACCCTGTGCTGGAGGAATAATGGGGACCAGGATGCCCAGGGCAAATAGCACAGAACAGGGTTTTCCAAAGGCACGCGAGCAAGCAGAGCTGGGCCAGCTCTCCCAGCCCAACCCTTGAAGTGAGGGCCTCGCTGTCTCTCACTTCCTGGCCGTGCCTCGGTTTCCTCTTCTGCAGCATGAGGAAACAGGAAAGCCTCCTTCATGAGGGCTGTGAGGGTGAGGTGCAAAGACTCAGTCCCAGACATGGTTCGGTGTGGCTGGGCTGGTGGTTGAGGCCCAGTCCCTCTCCCGGGGTCGCAGTCCAGCTGTCAGTCAGGGCTGCAGTCCTTTGAAGGCCTGACGGGGCTGGCGGGTCCACTCCCAAGGTGGCTCACTGCAAGGCTGTTGGCAGGAGGCCTTGGCTCCTCCCCACACGGGCCTCTCCCTGGAGCTGCGTGAGTATCTTCACCATACTGCAGCTGGCTTCCCTAGTGACCCAAGCGAGAGAACCAGCTGGAAGCCACGGTGACTTCTATGACTAGCCTTGAAATTGCACACTGTCATCTCTGCAGCTCCCTAGTGTTTATACAGGCCAGTCCTGTTGAATGATGGACGTGGGGGCCATGGGGGCTGTCTTCAGGGCTGGCACCACAGTGACCTGTCCTGGGACACCTGCTCTCTGACTTCTTGTTATGTGATGCTGTGTCACCTACTGATACTGCACTGCTTGTAGCCCAAAGCATCCTGATCCCTTCCCAAAAGTTCCTGTTTGGCTTAAGGTGGCTAGAGTTGATTCTGTGACTTACAGCTGAAGCCACCACAGAGTAAGCCTGGGCTGTCAGCCTTGCTTAGGGAAGAGGGAAAGGGGCGGGACGTTGGGCGCAGGCACCCTGTGTGACTCGCTCTGGGCCTCAAGTCTGACTGGGCTTTCTAGACTCCAAGAACAAGCGCTGTGAGGGGAGGGGAAGCCTGCTTTAGCATGCCCAAGTAGCCCTGGTGAGTTGAAAATAAAATCAGGAAGAACAGTGCTTACTGTAATGGCATGACTGGTTCTGTCATGGCCAAGTCTCTGTGGGGGGACGGACCCCTACTCCTTGCTCTCCTGTCCGAGACCCCTCTTAACTTTGGGATTGGACTCCTCCCTGCAGAAATCCCGGGCTCTGTCCCTTGGATGGCCAGCAACCAGAAGCATCTCTGAGCTGCCACCGGGGTCCAGGACAACACGGAATTGACACAAGTCTGCTCTCCTCCCAAAGGTAGGCCAGAAAATTCTATTCACTGAGTTCTCCGTCGCCTTCCTGTGGGCACCGGTGAGCCTCCACATTTCAGAAGAATGAGGCGCCTTTCTGAACTCACCCTTCTGATCTCCCGGCTCAGCCGTAGCTGAGAGCACGTAGCCGGGTGGCCCACCGAAGCTGGCAGCGCCACCGCTGCCAAGCATGCTGATGATGAAAGAGTGCTGCCCCACTCAGCTTCCGCATTCTGCCGGGTCCAGGGGCACACATCCACAGCGGCAGGCTGCAGGGTGGAAATGGTCTGGGGTCAACTTTGTCCAGCCCCCAACTCTCCTCCAACCTGGGGAAGTGTAGGCAAGTGGGAAAAAGAATCATTTCTTAGCAACAAGAGCTGTTGAGCACCGATCTCCACCACTGTGCGAAGGGCGTTGGGCAAAGGGGCGTGATGGGAGAGAACGCAGCAGACGAGGGCCTGGCTCCGCCGTACGCGTATGTGGAGGCCCCGGACAGTTCCCCTCTCGCCCAGCCTGGTTTTGTTGGATCTGTAAAGGACAGGAGGCCTGCTATGTAAGTTGGAATGCTTTTGGCTGCAGATAACAGAGGATGTTGGGTGGTTCCTGAGTTTAATTCAGCAGCTTTGTCATTACATGTGAGGCAGTGACGATGGTGGTTCTTTCCATCTTCCCACTCTGCATCCTTGCTTTGTTGCGGTGGTCTCAGCCGAACCTGCAGTACCTCTGAGGTGTGCCTGTATTCCCCAGGGATCGGGAAGCTGCCATATATACCCCAGGAGCCCACACACCTCATTGCTGAGCTGCTGGAGGTGCCGCCCCCCATGTCCGCCTTACAGCACTGCTGCCACTAGCTCAGCTGCAGCCACCGCCACGCCGCCGCCAGAGTCAGAGTGGCTTTTCCCTTCCGCTGCCGTCTGACTTCTAACGCGCCCCCATGGCCGAGCCCTCTGTGAACGAGCTGGCCCGAGCAGTGGGGTGGAAGGGAAAGGACTGAGCTCTCAAATGATGCCGTGTAGAACGGAACATCAAAGATGAAGGTCAACAGCATGGATTTCAGAGTCAGGGAGGCCTGTGCTTGTGTCCTTACTTTGTGACCTTGAACCAGTCACCTCCCTTGTGTGAGCTTTAGTTTACTCATTTGTAAAACAGGAGTGATAGCACACCTATCCCGGAGTGCTGTTGTGAAGGCTCAAAAGAACATTCTTATAGCGAGCTTCCAGCACGGCGGCCAGCAGCTTAGAAGGGGCTCAGCTCCTGAGCATACCCTGCTCCGTCCTCTCCCTTCAGGACCTTTGTACTCTGCACTCTCTCTTACCTCTGCCTGGAACGTTCTGTCCTACATTGCTTATCTCACTGACTCTGACTCATCCCTCCTAGTCCAGCTAGGACATTTTGGTTGCGAGAGACCAAAAACTAGACCCAAAGAGGCTTAACAAAAGCAGACGTTCTTGGTTGTTGAAGCTGAAAAGTCCAAGCAGAGTTCTGACTTCAGGCATGGCTCGATCAGGGGCTCAACCAGTGACATTGACTCTCATTCACTCTGGGTTGGCTCTCGCTTCCATCTCTAAATCAGTTTCTGTGGCCAGGGAAGTGGCACAGGCTAGACGTGCCACCCAAGTAATTGGAGCTGATACTAGGGGTGACTGTGATCTCCCAGAGGACAGGCGGGCACAGTCATAAGAAGGATGAATGGGTGCTGGACGTGAGAAACAGCTCCCTACTCCTGTGCCAGTTCAGGAACAACTTGTGGAGCTCTCTGTCCACAATTGAGTCATTTCATACTGTGATACACACTCCGAGCTCCTCGTACGTCACAGCACTCATCAGCTTATAATTATAGTCTTGTGGAGTTGAATGATGCCTGTCTCCCGCCCCAGGTTCTGAGTGCCAGGGGCTATTTTTGTCATCGTACCCTCAGAGGCCAGCCTACTGCCCACACACACTAGACGCTTAGCACAGTCCACGGTGAAGGGATGACTCGGGGGCCCTGGCAGTGAGGAGGCCCAGCCTGCCACGTTGACTGTTCTCCAGCCGCACTGCTACTTAGGTCAGACTCTAATCCCTTCAAAGACTTCTCCCTCCTGCAAGCAGGGTTGGGGACACTTACACAGGGCCCACTCCTCCGAGTAGAGAATGACAATTTTCCCAGGGGACCTGAGTGGCCTGAGACTCAGACCTTTGGGTGGGTGATTTCAGGCCAGTGGAAGTGACCTGATGAGTCAAGAGAGGAGCTGGAGGAGACGAGTCACTTCGGATTAAGGGCTTTACGAGGAGCGAGTGGTTCACGGTCACTGCAGCAGATGTTTAAAAAGCCCGCATACTTTCGGTGACCAGAGTGCCGCTTTGCATTTTGCCCACATTTGTCCTGGGAACAAACCAGCCCTCAGCTGCCCTGGGGTTTATCGTATTTCATTTCCCACTTCTCATGCATCGGTAGTGTTTGGCTCCTCAGTTTCCCAAATGTCACACACTCTTTCCAAAGCTGACCTTCGTGGGAGCCATTGCACTGTCGAGGAGGCGGGCTTTGCTGTCAGATGGGCACAGGTTGCAGCCTGGTTCTGCCATCCGCCTTCTGTGTGACCTAGGACAAGTTACTTAATCCCTCTGAGCCTCCACTTCCTCTCGGTAAAGTGAGGATAATGATGCCAACCTCGCAGGTCTTTGGTGGGGGTTAGATAAGGACCTTTCTGCGCAGTGTGAGCTCCAGGTTTTGCCTCAGGTTTGGCAGGATGGCGGAAAGAGTGGGAAGAGACACGTGTGCAGTGTGAGGGAGGAAAATGGGGAGGCCGCAGGGCTCTGTTCTCGCTTAGTTCTGCCCAGAAGTGGCCGCAAGTTGAGTCCTCAAGGGAAACTCTACGGACAGAAGCTGGAAGGACTCGGTGCAAGACACAGGGCACAGTGCGGCTTCAGGGCCTGCAGACGGTGTGAGACGTCGTGTGTGTGTGCGTGTGTGCGTGCGTGTGTGCGTGTGTGTGCGTGTCGGGGGGAGGTCAGGAAGGAGGTGCAGGGTGCCCAGCCCGGTTTGCTTGGGACTGAGGGTTCCCCGGGATGCAGGACTCTTAGAGTGAAAACTGGGAGAGTCTTGGGCACACAGAGACACAGCTCGCTACCCTGTAAGTGTGCCTTTCCCCACTGTGCCTGGAGCCCAGAGGACCCCAGCACCCTGAGGACGCCAGGGCCTCAGCCTTCACGGCACCAAGAGCCAGTGCTCGGGGCCCAGCTCAGGGCAGTGATGGGGTGATCTCACTCCCTTACCTTAGACAAACCCTCAGACGCTCCCAGAAGTAACTGGGTGAAGCTTTGTGGGGGGCTGGAGACCTGCATTAGTAGGGGACGGAAGAGCCTGCACAATGTGGGTTGTGACGACTGGAACCCCCAGGAGGGCCCGAGGAAACATGGCTTCTATACAAGGGCCAACCCAGTGCCTGGCACTTGGTGTGACTTTGTCATTGAATTTTCTAACTGTCACAGATAGTCTGCGGTACTCCTTTTCTACTTTGAATCTGGCCGCTTTAGAGAAATTGACCGTGTCAATAATTTTGGATTTGATTTTAGATATCTCAGACGTAATGCTGTGTTACCTGCTATGAATGATACGTTTTATCTCCAGTTTCATTATCTGTACTCTGATTAAGTCACATCTCATTGACTTTTCAGAACATCTAGACAGTGCTGGTAACAGCAGCGATGGGGCTGGCCCTGCGTCTTATCTCTGATTCTGTTAGTTAGGATCCTGTCAAGTGGCTCTTGGTCTTGGAAACTCTTTAGAAATAGACCTCTTGAGTCCCAGCCCTGGGGAGTGTTCCAGCGCTTCACTGTTAAATACATAGAAAGCTCTGAGCTGGAAATAAGCTTCATCGTATTAAAGGAGCATCTTTCTATTTTTAAGAGTCTTTATAAAGGATGGGTACTGGGTTTTATCAAAGCCTGCATCAGCCCGGGTTCCACAACACCCTTCAGAACATCACTGATGTTCACTGCAGCCCTGCTTGTGGTATTAAAATAGCGCGCGCAGAGTCTGTGTGTGTGTGTGCGTGTGTGTGTGTGTGTGTGTGTGTGTGTGTGCGCGCACGTATGAGCACAAGATATGTTTAACGTAGAAACAGATCTGGAAGGTCGAAGCATTTAGTCCAAACTGCTAACAATAGTTACCTCTACGGAAGGAAGGGAGTGGGAAGGAAGAGAGACTTTCCTTTGCCTCTGCTCCCTTTACATACTTCTGATTAGTTTTTTCTTTGCTATTCACGTGTAAATTACAGAATGTGTAATTTTAAAGTGACACTTAAAAATCACACCTCACAAAGTTTTGAAAGCGGAATGAAGCTGATGAAGTCTGATGCCGTAGGCTGGTACTTTCATTTCCCCAGCAGAAGTGAGTGGAATAGACCCAGGAGAAGGTGATGAGCTAAGGTGCTGGGGCTCAGTAGTTATTCTAGGCATTGGACGTCAGTGACCCGTTTAATCTCTGTGAGGTAGAGCTTGTTAATCCTAGGTTTACACGGAGAAAAGCCGCTCAGAGAGGACGAATGGCAGGGCTGGGGGTCAGACCTCAGGATGCGGGCTCTGTCCCCCTTGCAGCTGTGTCCAGCCCAGTGCAATGGGGAGGCGAGGGGAGGAGTAGAGACCGGTGCTAGGGGCAGAGCCTGTGAATGCTGACTCCTAGGAGAGGAGGAAGTAAAGCCGGGAGGGGGAAGGGCTGTAGGAAGGATCAGCTTAGGTGGAAGAGGTGTGGAATCAGAAGGGGTTTGGATTTCAGATGAGCAAAGCTGTGTGGGACCACACATTTTCGTGTTTTTAGTGAACTGGGGAGGTGAGCTGTGAGGGCTGAGGAGCCTCCTGGGAAGTGACTGTGGTGGCGATGGGGCTGGGACCAGGGTGGTGTCTGTCCCTTGGTTTGACTCCTTTCACAGCCCCATTTTACCTCATGCCTGAGTCCTAGGAGTAAGAACTGCAGCTGGCATTCAGCTACCACTCTGAGCCTTGTCGGGCTCAGGCACTTGTGCTTGGGGGTCCCCAGGCCCAGGGGGAATGGATCAGGGGCTGTGTTCTGTGTGCCACAGAGCTTTGAGGTGCACACATGGCAGGCGTGATGGGGTGCCCCCCCCCCCCAGCAGGACCAGGATTGTTCTAGAGCCCGAGACATCTCCAAATGGCAGGTTCCACACCGGGGCCCAGGAGTCCTGGGTGAGCTGCTGGGTGGCACACAGGTTGCGTTTGTCAGTGTGAGTTCTTTTGTGTCCATGGTCTCTGGAGAGAAGGGTTTCACAGGGTAGAGGTGTTCGGGGACCTCCTGAAGGTACAGGTTTTGGCCAGGGAAGGAGGGATGGGGTGGCATTGATGTCAGATGGTTGAAGCTGAGATGGGCTGCCTGTGACCTCCCGGAGTGTCCCAGGCTGAGTTCCTGGGTGTGAAAAAAGCGTGCAAACCCCAGAAGCAGGCAGATGACTTCTATCTTTCCTGTTTGCTCCTGCATCATTCTTAGCTTTAAGTGTCTAAATCTAGGGCACCCAAATTGCAGAGCTGAAAACCAGTCAACGCTGCTATCCAGCAGCTCTCTGGGAACAGAGAGGGTAAGTGACCAGCTCAGGATGGCTCAGGGCAGCCTAGGGGGCTAGTGAAGGAGGTGGAGTGGGGAGGAAAGAGTGTTCTTACCGATTACGCAAAGC
This sequence comes from Macroglossus sobrinus, assembly GCA_004027375.1. Classification (NCBI taxonomy): domain Eukaryota; kingdom Metazoa; phylum Chordata; class Mammalia; order Chiroptera; family Pteropodidae; genus Macroglossus; species Macroglossus sobrinus. The sequence continues at coordinate 25,717 of PVKZ01004502.1, read as the reverse complement.
TCAAGGATTTCCGAGGGAGGCCAGGTCCTGCCTGCGTGGGGGGTGGGGGGGGGGCCCAGAGGGTTGGAGCAGCCGGGAGGGAGCCCGGGGGAGGCAAGGTCAGCGGGCGTCATCAAGGCCAGACTTCACAGCGGGGAGGGCAGGGCAGGACAGAGGGCGCAGGGTAGACTTTCATGCACTTCTGTGGTTCAAAGAGTTTTCCTCATGAATTACTCTTTATTTAAAAGTGTCCAAATTCTGCCTGGAAAAATCACCTTCTAAACTCTGCAGAGCAAAGGTGGAAAACACTACAATTTAGGTGGAATAACAAGTGATAGTAAAAAATATTTCCTGCATTTTTCAAAACACATTCATCGGACCTGCTGGTCCCTTTTAAAAGGCAGGAAAGCATAAATATTGTTGCCTAATGCGCTTAGACTTGATAATGGAGTCGCGTGCCACAGGTTCGGGCCACCTCGGCTAGAAAAGGGGGCAAATACACAGACTGCTCTTGGGTTTCAGCCCTTTCTGCTCCGTCGCTGTCAGGGAACCGCTCCGCGCGTACCTTGGGTTGGAAGATCGAGGTTCGGGAGGTGCCTGGGCGGTGATCCCAGGGTCCCTGCAGCCAGACCCGCTCCGGGGCACCTGGGCTGTGCCGCGGTCCCAGTGCCGGAGCAGGGACTCCAGCCCGGAGCACCCTCCGGGTCTTTCCCGCAGCCGGGCTTGAGGAGGGAGAGGCGGCACTTTGAGTTGCTCCAGAGTCCGTTAGGAAAGGTGGGGACCGTGGGCGGGGAAGGGGAGGAACTTGCCACAAAGGGGTCTCCCCGCCCCCCCCGCCAGCCACTGACGGACGCAGAGTCAGGGAGGGCGGGAGTGGGGGCGTGGCCGAGGTGGGCGGCTCCGGAGTAGTGATGGACACCCAGGGCGCAGCCCTCCAGATGCCGGGGAAGGAGCCCGTGCACAGAGATGTTAAGTGACTGGTCCAAGGTCGCACAGCGAGCTGGCGGAGTGATGAACCAGGAGCAGTGTGGAGTCTTCAGAGGCCTCTCCCTGCGCGGCAGACGCCTAGTTCCGCCCTTGCAAGCAAGGAGCCTTTAGGGTCTCGGGCGCACCACTCTTTTGGTTAAGATGAGAGGAGGGCGGCGCCCCCAGCCTGCCACAAAATGTGACTTCTCAGCTCCGCAGGCTCCCCATCGCAGGTGCAGCCAGGAGTGGTTCTCCAGGTCTTGACAGGGCTGTGGCCCCCACAGTAACGCCCAGACCCCAGGGGCGTGGGACCCGGAGTGCGGCCGCTCTCATGGCTTTCGCACCGCCACAGAACGTGGGTCCTTCCGCTAGCCTCTTAAGGGCTCAGTGATAGAGACGGGACGGAAGTCACGCAGCTGCTAATTTATGGAGCCGGGCTTAAAACCGGGAGATTTTGTTACCCGTCCAAAGGCCATGCACCCGATGTTTAGAAAGGCCAAAACTCAACAGCAGAGTTTGGAGTAAGGAAAGGTTTATTGATTGAGAAGGTGTGAAGATGGGAGCCCTAGTAGTTCCTCAGTTTATCTTAAGGAATTACGGAGTTCGGCTTCTTTTAGGTCAGGGGAAGGGGGAAATGGGCGGGGCTGTTTTGTGGGACTCAAGGAGCAAGCAGAATCCTCTAGTGATTAGTGTCTACGTTCGTGCAGGGTTCAGGAAGCGCTGGGAGCCTGAAGGCCATGGGGACAGTTCAGGGTTGGACAGGATGGAGGCGGAGAGAGCGAGCATGTCACCGTTAGCATCTGGGTCTTGGCGGTCCGAGGTCACAGGCCCTGGCCTGGTGGGATGTGCGTCCTTGGGCAAGTCCCGTCCCCTCTCCGCAGGCCGCCCCGCCCCCTGTGGTCGCGCATGCCCAGTGGCGGGGCCGCCCGCCGGGCAACGGTGGTGCCCAGCTGCTTTGCATTGACGCCAGCAGCCGCTGGAGGCCACCGCTGGGGGCTGGGCGCGGCGGGCCGCCCTCAAAACCCGGCCGGAGCAGGAGCGGAGCCGCGCGGCCCGCAGCTCCCGGGTGAGCGCGGCCACTGCAGCGGCAGCGGCCGGAGCCTCAGTTCCCGCCCGTGCCCCGACGGGCTGCCCTCGACGCTCGACGGCGGGGCGTCCGCGCCGCCGGCCTCCAGCGAGGGGCGCCCGGCGGCCGCGGAGCGAGGCGCGAGCGGGCGCGGCGGGGACGCCCGGGCGGGGAGGGCGCGGATCGCCGCCCCCGAAACCCCCCGGAAGCGGCCCGGCGCCGGGCGCCGCGAGCGCGGCCGGCGGCCCCGCCGCGGGCAGGGCATGCTCCGAGGGGCGGCCGCGGCGCGCCGCCCGCCCCAGCGCCCCCGCCCCGCCGCCGCGCCCGCTCCGCGATAAAAGCGGCCGCTGCGCCTCCCGACGCGAGACCCGCGCTCCCCGCCGCTGCCCGCCCGCTCGCCCGCCCCGGCAGCGATGACCCGGCGCCCGCGGCCGCCCCGAGGCGCCGGGCGGGCCGTTTGCTGAGCGATCGCGGCTGCCCGCCAGCGTGTCCGCGGCGCCGCCAGCATGGGCTGCGCCCCGAGCATCCACACTTCCGAGAGCCGGGAGGCGTTCCACGGCGGCAAGGAGGCCGAGGACGCGCCGGGCCCCGCCGCGCCGCTGCCGCCCGGCCGGCGGCGCCTCCCTGGGCGTCAGACCAGCGCCACTCTGGGGGCCCGCGGCGCCGGCCTCGCGGAGCCCAAGCCCCGCGGCTGCAACAGCAACAGGGTAAGGGCACTGGGCGGGCGGCGCCTTCCCCGCAGGGCCGGGCGGGCGCCCTCCGGGCCGCGGTGCCCACGGCCTGGCTTTGGGTGACTTTGACGGACGCCCGCAGCGCGTCTTGCGGGGCTGCGAGCCGAGGAGGGCGGACCGCGGTCCTCGGACCCGGATCCGTGGAGTTGTGGTTAGGACACTCGCTGTCCGCGCCGCGCCGCGGGTTCCCCCGACACACCCGACATCTGGAGCCTCAGGGTCCCCTGAACTTGACCGAGGCGCTTGGGTCGATCCCCTGCCGCGGAGCGGGGACGTGGAACCCCCCGCATACTGGAGCGCGCCTCCGAAGCGTTCAGTCGGGGCGAACTTTGTTCTCTTGGATCCGGTAGAGGAAAGGGAAGGGCGGCTGGCACCGTGAAGCCAGAGTACGGGACCCTGCCATCCTGTTTGGTTTTCCCTGTCGGCTTGCACATGCAAGCGGTTGCAGTTTTCCATTTGCTCGAGGACCATTAAAACGTAATCTGGAGCAACATCAGCTTTGCTTCATTGCACGTGTATTTGAGCCTCATGATTATTAGCGTGCATGTTGTATTTAAAGCGCTTGTAATTACAAAATATGACCAGAAACGTGATTTCTGAAGCGTTCAGCAGAACGAAGTTAATTTTTTATTAAGTAATCTTTCTGGTGGGACATTTTGTGACTTTTTTTTTTTTTTAACTGTGTGTCTTCTCAAGCGCGTATTTGCCTTGGCTATGTTTTGTTAAAGTATCTGGGCTTAATCTTTAATGTTAGATATTTAAAAAGAAAAAAAAAGGAAAAAGAAAAGTAAAGAAACCGTGGCAAAAAGTTCAGTCACTCAAAGAGCAGCAAGCAGCTTTCCAGTTCTCTGACTTGAAATGTTAGAGTTGGAATTCATGCGTTCGTTCATGCTTGAACCAGGGAAAATGTCCCGCTTGTATGTGGCACAGGTGGTTGGAGAGCATCCCTCTCTGCTGCTGTCTTGTGCTTTTCTTACGCACTCAGGTCTGCTAGACCTCCCAAGTTTGAGGACTGTCGTTTCGTTCACTTTCTGGCTTCAATTTGTCAGTTGTTCTAGTATTTTTCTACATGAAAGTGAAAAGTCTTCAGTGTTGCATAGGTGAAGTAATTTTCTCACCCGTCCCATTCCCGATGTGAAAATTCTCCTTTCTCTCATTAGCAGAGGTTGGCTGCTTTCTATAGATTCTTTGAAGACACCAGCGTTGAAAGTTTCGGACTGTTCATCCAAGTTGTTCTTAATACCAACACAATGCTTATACACGGAGCTTACCTAACTGGCTTAAAAAAAGGACAAAGCATTACACAAGTGAGGTTGCATATGGAAACTTTAACAGCTTTCAAGTTTTGGGCCCAGATCTTATATTGGGTATCTTGTAGGTCACTAAAGTAGCTTTTTTTTTTTTTTTTTTTTGAAAGAGGCATTTGTGTCTTATCTGCCTTCTAGTGGTGGTGCAGATGCCCTAAAATTCACCTCGGTGTCTTGTAAGCATCTCCGCTGCAGCATCTTGCTCTTCTGCTGTCCACAGTGCCTGGATGTCCTCTGAGTTCCTGAATCTTAAATATTCTGTCCTATGGTTAGACCATTGTCTCGATTTGTGGCCCCCAAAAATGCATTCATCATTACAATGTTTAATCTAGTGATATGCATATAGTAGATGCTAAGTAAATGTTTGCTACGTTTCTTTCTTTTTTTATTGTTAACTGAATGGTGAAACTTTTTCAGTCATTGGAATTTGATTTTATAAAACCTTCGATATAGGCTTTAAGAATATAGTATTATTTACAGAGGAGGAGTCAAATGATAAGTAGTAACTCCACAACCACAGAAATAATGGTCCCATGCTTGCGATTCACAAACTGTACATGTTGATACGACATTGAAATTAGACCTATTAAGTAATAAGGGAGAGGTAAATGTTAGCCTTTTTAAAATTCAGATTATTTCTTTAAGAGAATATATTAAATTCACTTTGAAAATTTAAAAATACATATTTAGAGAAGAAGATAAACTTCCAGCAATTTCACAAAGTCAGATTATTTACAGTTAATTTGAGTCCTTTTTCATTAATATATCAAGATTCCATTTTAGTTCATTAAAAATTTTTCTTCTTGAAAATACAGTAAGTCAGCATGTTGCGTGCATCTGCAACAATGACTTCAGTGGGGGAAGTTTTTGTATTCCCGTAGCATGTGGTTAACGCCAGTTCATCAGAACGCTTGGGAGATTGATAACCAATTGCATTTTCAGATTGATTAAGCAGCGTGCCCCACACTGTAGTGTATCTCACGTGTTCACTGAAGCAGTTTTCAGACTGTAACTAGTATTAAAAGAAAAAAGGGTCCATGGTCAAATCAGTTTGGGAAATACTGTCTCAGACTAAGTCTGACAGATCTCTTTCATGCAGGATTTGTCACAAAGCTGAATTTTCTAAAACACACTTTGAATCCCCAAATGGTGTTTAAAGCCTGCAACATTTCCTAAACTTGTTTGATAATGGGGCCCTTTTATTGAGGTGCATCTGAAGCAGGCCACATGTTAAGACATGATTCCTCCATGAGGTACCGGTATTCAAAGTACAAGAAACACACTTAGCAGTAAAACTCAGTAAACATAATTTGCTTGTTAATGGTTCTAAAGGTGCATTAGGCTGGATCAGCTTTGTGAACTAATTTCAGTGTGACTAAAAATACTCTTGACAGTTGATTCGTTTCAGGAGTTGTGTAGTCTGTGGTTTCGGACGATGAATGCTGTGTTCAGTTTGAACACTTACGGTTTTGTTTTGTTTGTAATCAGTGTGGTCATTAACTGTAACATTTCTGTGTTTTCTTGTCAGTCTTTGGATTTCTTGAATTGCCCTTGAAAGATTTGAGTGTGGGGGCAGGAGTGTCAGGAGATTCTGTGTTCCCTCTTCTTCCCTTTTTGCAAACACCCAAAGCGCTGGTAATGATTGATGCCCTCCCCACCATGTGTCATTAGTCAGCTCTGTGAGGTGGCAGCAGTCACATCCGTTTCATTCACTGCTGAATCTAGCCCCTGTCACCCCCGCAGGGCTTCTGCAGCCCTTTGTAGAATCTGAGACTTGGGTGGCCCAGGCTGGAGAGGTGGAAAATGCACCCAGCCCGTGTAAGAGGAGAAATCGAATCCAGTTTTAACCGGAGTGGAGGCTGTAGAATTTGGATTCGGTTTTGTGGAAATCTCTGGTTATTGCTGTTTCAGAGCATTTGTACCCAGGGAATAATTGGTTTCCACCCTGCTGAGCACAGATTTCCCTGTAAAGATGGAGGATTAGTGCAGCTGGATGGGCAGGACACGACAGGTGACAAATAATAGGGTACTGCACTCTCACCTCTAACCAAGGGTTACTACCTCCAGTCCTCAGAATCCTTTCGGAAGGGCCCTCCAGGTTCCCTTTTAGTCTTCGCTTCTGTCATTCTTGTTCTTCACCTGCTTTTCTTCTCTTCTTTACCAACTTCCCCGCTGTCCTCCCTGCTTTTCCTGCCAGTCCACCTTCCCCCACCAAACTGGCCACACTAAGCGTCTTCGTATACCAAGTAGATCAATCAAATTTTTGTATTTCCTATAAACTAAAGCAAATTTCTGTTTGTATGTGACCTGATTGTTTTCTCCGGGTAGGGGTCCTTGGTCCTTGGTAGAGTATATGGAAGTGCTGAAGGTTTCTCTCTGAAAGCATAGTTGAGAAAATGAGACTCCACTTTCTGTTTCTGAAATAAGTCACTGTGATTGATCTCTGGAGCTCCTGGGCTGCGACTCCCGTCGTCTTCGTGTTCTTCATGCCTTCTGGTATTCAGAATCTTATTACCTTGCCAAGACTATAGAGATGTTGCTTTTTACATTTTCTTGAATTCCTATTTATGTACCTAAAATACTTTTTATTCGTATTACTTTTTCCCCCCCTAGTGCTTAATATTATCACCACTATAACTTCAAGTGTGATTCTTAAGATAGGTATTCTGAATGTCACAGCTCTGTCAGCTCAGAGCTGCCCTGGGTTGGCCTTGACCTTCTCCCTGCTGAAGAGAGAGCTGAGATAGGGCCTGTTGGTCCCCTCCGGCACAAATGTTCCCTGTGAAGTGGTTTATGTCCCTGTTTTTCCCTTGGATGGCTTGCCCATTTGGACTGGGTTCCTCAGTACGGGAAGGTTCCTGAGATGTGAGGCAGATACCTCAGAATAACCTAAAATGTCTTAAAGGACAGAATATTTTTAAAGATTAAAAAAAAAAAAAGAACAAAAGGGTGAAGTTGTTTAGGACATGAGTAATTCCTTGGTCTTTTCCAAGGTCAGTGACTGCAGCCTGGTTTCTCAATAGAGTGAGGCAGTGGAAGGCAGTGGACTCGCACTTCTTAGAGTGCAGACTATTCCTTTACTAACATCCACCGTTCCTTGGATGCTTTCTGTGTTGCAGGCGCTGTGCCGGATGCCTTACCGATGTTAGATCACTTCATCCTTGCAGGACTGTGAGGGCGCTGCTGTCACTTCCCGTTGGCGGGCAGGCAGGCAGGCGGGCAGGCACCTGAGTTTGGAAACTCACCCAAGGCCATAGGGTTAGGCTGGGATTCAGATCCATTCATTGTTCCTAGCTCTCGAGAATCCCCGGGGTTATTGCTCTCTGTTAACCACCTCTCTCCATCATATTTCCCATTCTCCGGCCCTCTGCTGGGCTACAGACGTTGCAGGTCACCTGAGTTTTATGTAGGTGTCCTGTATCTGCATTATGTTAAGTCTTGACGTCCTGGGGAACTTGGTTCCAGCCCTACCTCAGGTTCCCGTGTTGGTGGAAGTTGCAGCCATATTCAGCCCTGTGCCAGCTAACTTCTGAAATCAGGCATCATGTCCTCTTCGGGCTCTGAAATGAGTTGACAGGCATCTCTCTTCCTCCTCCTCCGGCTGCAGGTGACCTTCCTCAGCCAGGGGTTCCCTTGGAGCCAGTTCTTCCCAACGTCGACCTTGGCCTGGCTGTACCATGCCCCGCCCCCCAGCTGTGCACGTGCACATCCTCCCAGAGTTTTCCAGGCCCAGCTGAAATCTTTCCTGCGCCCCTGACTGCACTCCTGTGCTCTCTTTTCTATGCTCTTGGGACTGTCCCCTGTAGCGCTTGTGGGCCTAGCGTTTTTATCTTGAGCCTCCTGCTGAATTAGAGGTCACTTGAGGGCAAGGACTGTGTCTTACTTTCATTACACACACTGATTCATGTTTGCATAGAGATGCCAATTTCTAAGGCTATAAGGGCTTTTATTCATGTTCCACGGTTCTATGTCACCTTGTTTAAAATTTAAAAAAATGGGTGGGGTGTGTCGCATGCATTTTAACCAGAAGCCAGTATACCTTGAGGCCAGTGATTAAGCTTTGGGGTGATTAGGAAAGCTTTGTCTCTAATTTTGACCTTGTGAGGGTTGAGCACTGTTTCTGGGTCCCCTCTTTCTTTTCCCCTTCCGTCCTGCTCTGGTGAGTAGGGTGGCAGATTATGTCATCAGAGAGCTGCTTTGGCAGGTTTGATATGGCAGTTTCTCAGCCGCAGGCATCAGTCGCAGATTGTCCATCCACACAGACGGGAAGGATATCGGAAATTTCCTCAAACTTTGAGGGTCGTTTCAGAGAACTCAAGGAGGGGGGCTTTCTAGTGCTTTTATTCTGTGTGGGTTGGAAGTAAACCTTCAGTCTTCTGTGTGTGTCTCCCTGTCATGTCCCGCTAGTGAGTACAGCAGCCGCGTTGGCCCTTCTCTGGTGCTGGGACAGTGCAGGGGCCGGTGGCAAAAACAGCTCTGCAGTGAGGTGCGTTCCTAACAGCACAGGTCCGGGAGGCGCCAGAGACATGGCTTTGGGGCCAGCTCCCTCAGGTACTGGCTGCCAGGTGGCGTGTGCCAAGTTCTGATCCTAAGTTTTCTGAAGCATAAAATGGGACTCGAACACCTGGGTTTTGGTGAGGATCACTTAAAATAGCCCGTGTGACAGCATTCTGTGAACTCCAGGGGACTATCACGGGTAAGGATTGGTCTCTTTCTTTTTTTGGTTACCTTTCTCAGAGACAAACTTTGCTCAAAAATATCTGCTTACCTTTCTAAAGCAACTTTTTGAAAAAGTTTTTTTTTTTCCTTTGTATTTTATTGTGAACGACCTCCAGCACACAGCACAGTTGCGTTTGTACCTGCGTGACAGCCACCTGGATGCAGTTAGTGATTTCTCATGTTTGCTTCATCACATCTTTCCATTTCTTAATCTGTCCAGCAGTACATTTTATCTTGGGATGCATTTCATGAGTCAGTAGGTTTTTTTTTCTTGATGAGTGGTATTCTGTTGTATTACTAAATCACATTTCATTTATCCATTCTGTTGTTGAGGGGTACCAGGGCAGTTTCTACTTCTGGACTCTTAAGAATAAAGCTGCTATGAATATTCCAGGGTTATTATTTTGTGGACATGTGCTTTCATTTCCCTTGGGTATATACCAAGAAGCGGAATTGCTGGGTAGATGAAAGCTGTCTATTCGGCTTTTTAAGAAACCGCTTGATTTTTTTCCAAGCCGGTTTCACACTCCTGCTAACGATGCATAACAAAAGTTCAGCTGCTCCACATCCTTGCCACCGTTTGGTGTTATGAGTCTTTTAATTTTAGCCATTCTGGTGGGTGTGTGATGGTATCTCATGGTTTTGATTTGTAGTTCCTTGATGGCTAATAACTTTGAGTACTTTTTATGTGCTTATTGGTCATACAATTTCCTTTTTAAAGTTTTAATTTTAATACTTGTTAAAAAGGAATGTAAATGTCGTCATGACCTTTGGGAGGGAAAGACTCACTGAACAAGTCACACAAACCATTTATCAGGAAAGTGTTTATAAATTCAGCTGTCTTCAGTAGCTTCTCATCAAAAGAGGGTGAAAACGCAGGAAAGCCAGGGACTGGGAGAGGAAATTTGTAACATGCAGTGCCAACACAGGGTGAGTGTCCAGAGTGTACGGGCCACCTACAGGTCCGTAAGGAAAGACTTGAACAGGCTGGTCACTGAAGAGGAACCAAGTGGCTCCCGTAGGAGAAGATGTCCAGCCTCGCTAGGGAAATTGCAAGTACACAGCATTCCCAAAGGAGTTTTACATTAGTGTCTTCCTGAGCTTGCTTTATCACCCATTCATCCAGCCATCTTTCTGTCTCGCCATCTCCTTTTCCTTTCACACACTGAAAGTAAGTGCAAACGTCAGTACTCTTTCCCGTAACTATTGCGGCATGCGTCTCATTGATTAGAGTTCGATATTTGTTTAGAATTTTTTTCTTTTGAGGCAAAATTTACATACAGTGAAATTCACAGATAGGGATTGTCCATTTGCTGGGTCCTGACTCACACATTCATGTAGCTGTGTAATCGAAACCTCTTTTGGTTATATTGTGTGAGATAAAGACGTTAGCTCTCCGAAATAGCTAGCTATTGTTCCAGTACCTTTTATGTGAATCATTTTTTTTATTCTTGACTGGTTTATATTTTCACCTTTTTCGTGTCTTTGGGGTGTCTGTTTTTGATTGTCTACTGTTGCTTGCACTGTTATGGCACTGATTTCATTTTTATAGTTTTATAATGTGACTTAATGATGTCTGATAGAGTCAATCCTTTTTCTCATTTGCCCCATTGACAGAAAACTTTCTCAACTCATTCTTGTCTATTCTGCATCAATTTTAGAATGATTTTATGCTATCCCCAAATTTGGGGGTGATTTTGATTATATGGGGTTAAATCTACTATAATTTGGAAAGAATTGATAGCTTTATGTAATTCTTCCTGTCCATGATTGTAATGTTTATTATTTATTTTTCTTATTCTAGGCATTTCATATGGGTCATTTTTTTTTTAGGATAATTCTGTTGCAGTCGGAATCTTTTTTTATTAACTCTTTTAATTAGTTAAAATATATTGATGCTGCTGAATTTTACTAAATATTCTTAACAGTTTTTCAGTTGATTGTTTTTGTTTATTGTGCAGTAGATAAATCTTAAGTGTATGGTGTCTTGTATTTTTGAGACAAATGTTTTTTAGCCGGCTGATGATTTTGGGTTTTCCTATCCAAAAGTAATACTTTTAAATCTGTGTCTTCTTGTTAGATTGGGGCTTCAGAACGGTGTTGAATAATAGTGGTGTTGGTGTGCATCTTTGTTTTGTCCTGATTTTAATGGTAATGTGTTTGGTCCTCTGCCCTTAGATGTGATAGTGGCAGTTGGTTTTAAGGCAGTATGTTTTTGTATGTTTTATTATGTTAAGGAAATAGCTTTCTAGATCCTGTTTACTATGAGTGTTTTTAAAACAGAAATGTCATTTTATCACAAGCCTGGGTTTTTTTTGTTTTGTTTTTTGCATCTAATGAGATAATCACATAATTCTTGGAATTATTGATGCGACATGGCCTAGTTTGATTTTTGATATTAAAAAGAATTTGTGTCCCTAAAATAAATTCTGTATGCTACAGATCATTTAAAAAAAAAACAAAACTTTATCACATACCGTTGAATTCAGTGTGCTGTAACATAAAGTAGTTTTCTTGTCTATGTTCATGAATGAAAGCAAAGCTCTCTGTAGTTTATACCTAGCAGTAGCCCTTGTAATATTTTTATGTTAATATGTATATGTTATATAAAATAATAACTCCTTGCATTCTTTTTTCCTATGCATGCATAGGTAATTTTAAATTAAAAATTTTAAATGTAAATTTTAGACAAGTACTTCTGTATAGTTTTATATCCTGCTTTTAAATTTAATAACAAGTAGCAGTTATTCTCCCAGGGGCTGCACTCGGCGTTGGCAGGTCACGTGAAGGCGAGCGCAGTCAGCCTCCTCTTTGGATGATGCAGGCGCTAGAGCATAGGCTCACCTCTCACTGTGCATGTCTCCCTGTCCCCTGATGCCCCAGGGCCTGTCGAGGAATCTGAACGTACCACTGCCGTGGTACAGTCGAGAGGGTACAGCCCTCTTCGACTGTAGTCGAGAAGGGGAGTCGGAAGCTTTGGGTTCAGATTCTGGCTTTGGTGCTTATTTAACTGGGAGCCAGAGCAAATCATGTAACCCGCCTGAGAACCCCAGTTCCTCGCACGTGGAATGAGTGTGTACGCGAAGGGGTGGGAAGATCCCATAGAAGTGACAGACTTTTCTTGTTTCCCTTTGCTTGTATATCAATCGCTTTCTCACCGCTGGGTCAGTAGAGAAGGAAACTCTGTCATCATCCTTTCAGTGCCGCTGGATATACTGATAATGGAAAAATAAACAGCGACAAACTGCTTTTCTGGCCCGTAAACCAAAAAACAGTTTTCATTGCCAAAAGCTGTGCTTGTGTTGAGAGGCCAAGAATATTTCTGCCATGTAGGACAGCTTCAGATCCCACACTGACTCTCTTGGGTAATCACGTGGTTTGGTGTAGGCTCCGTTGTTTCTAGGGCTAGCTCTGCTGCCTTGTGGGGTCCGCTCGCCTGCGTTTTCCGCTGGAGGACGGCCATGCGGGCTGGCTTGCCCTTCTGCTAAGGGCTGACGTGCATGGAGCTTGCTCACCCCGTGCGCAGGCGCGGCCCGGTGGGGCCGTGTGCCCGTCCCATGTGGGGCTCTCGAAGGCCCTGCGGGCAAGACACTTCCCCCGGGCTCTGGCTGCTCCCCGCCAGGGTGCTTTGGGGCCAGCAGTTTCTGAGCGGTGGCAGGAGGGCCTTGCCCCTGTCCCCAGCAATCTTAGTCTTCTCTGCTACTGTGGGGCCAGGTTTCTAACGTGATCTGCCTGCTAAGGATTTCTCCCTCACGAGGGCATTTTCTGGAATTTCTGTGCCACCTAAGCCTTTCTTCTGAGGAGCAGACCTTCAGACTTCGTTTCTTTGGTTCCCAGACGACCAGACCCCACGTGCAGACGTTAGAGATGGAACAGAGTGAACGTCTGCAAACCCAATCGTGCCATTCCTGCTCGAAACCCTCTGTAGCTCCCACTGCCAAACAGAGCCCTTGCCTTGGCCTGCAAAGCTCAGCCCGATGTGGCCCCTGCCCCTCTGTGGCTGCGCCTGTGCCTTACTCTCCCAGCACCGCAAGTGCTCACATTCGCAGGCACTTAAGGACCTGTGGGCGTTTTAAACATTAGTGGACATACAATAGTCTGTTATTTCCAGCTGTACAATACATCGATTAGACATTTACATACCTTGTGAAGTGATCATCCCAAGAGATCTAGGACTCGTCTGATGCCATGTATTATTGTTACAGTACTACCGACTCTGTTCCCCGTGCTGTGCTCTACATCCCCACGACTGTTTTGTAACTACCAGTATGTACCTCTGAATCCCTTTCTCCCTAAACCCATGTCCCTCTCCCCAGTCCTACGAAAACATGGCTCACTAACCTGGAAATCAACCAAGATCGCTATAACAGTAAAATGATCGTGTGTTGAATGTTTACTACGTACCAGGTACTGCGCTCAGTACTTTCTGTGTATTAACTAACTTAATCCTTATGAAAACCCAGTGGGCTTGGTGCTACCTTAACAGTTCACCTGTAAGAGTAAGAAAACCGAGCCAAGGGGGAGGCTCGACAGTTTGCCCGCGGTTGCCTCGCTGCCGACGGGCAGCGCTGGGATACAGCACAGCAGCCTGGTTCCCAAGTCCAGACGACACTCTGCTAGTTCTGTATTTTTCATTTCACTTCTTAAGAGTCGTGAGATGCCATGAATATTTCTTGTTTGCTGTTTTTGAGATCATTTTCCTGATTATATTGGTCAGGATACTTTTGACTATAAGTGACACCAACCTAATCTAAACTAGCTGAGGCCAAAAGTGAAATTCGTGGGCCACTAAAGATGGCTGAGACACAGCCTCTGGGACAGATGAAACCAGGACCCCTGCTCCGTCTTTCTCTTCCTCTTGCTGTCATCTTCATTTCCTTGGGCTGCTTTTTTCTGCTCAGCAGGAAACGGAGCCCATCGACAGCCTCACGGTTCCCAGCTTCATCCTTGGAGAGCCTCTCTCTTCCTTTCATTCCACCATGAAGTCCCTGGGAAGGACCAAGACGGGCCTGGCTTTGGGAGCCTCCCGCCCCAGCAGCGAAGCCAGTGGGTGGCGTCTGTGGTGGGCAGTAGCTTCCACGGGTGGCGTCGTTGGATGGGAAGGAGCAGTTCTCGGAGGGAGTGTGGTATGGGGTGGGGCCGGGGGCAAGGCGCTGGTCAGACAGAACGACAGCTGCCCCTGCCCTGGGGTTCAGCCCCAGGCCCCCGACGCATTTCCTCTTAAGAATTCAGACCTCTTTTATGCGTAATGAGAAATTTTTATTGTTCTTAATTATGAATCTGAGACAGTTTGGCTTCTGAGTTATCTGAGAAACTTTCCATTTATTGTTTGCTAAGAGAAGAATGGATAATAACTTGTGGGGAAACGTCAGCGAGTTTTGACATAGAAAGGCTTCCTGGTTGACCTCCTCCCTTACTTGCGTATTCTCCTAAAAGAGATTTAATGACCGCACTCCATTACTTCTCTTTTTCTTCAGTTGTTATTCTGTCTTTGCATCCCAGTGTTGAGGTCACTGCATCCTGTGTTTTTCTGTTTCTGTTTTGTCAGCTGTTTCTTGGGCAAATCAACCGACTTCGTGGGCCTTGATTTCTTCACCTATTAGGACAGGCTAACTGTTCCCACAAACGCCCAACACACAGAAGTGTCAACCTTGACAGAGGTTTCTCAGTCACGTAACATTTAAAGTCAGTGTCCCCGAGTAGTGCAGGACTCTTCTCAGAGTGGTGATTCGGAGACTGCGGCTGCTTCCATCTGGGAGCCCTGCCATCTCCAACACGTGGGCCCCAAGGTCACGTGCACGTGCGCATGGACAAGCTCGCAGTATGGGAAGGAGCATGAAGGGTTGAGGGGGAGAGGTTTTAAGGGGTCCATGTCAGTTTGTTCCATTGGCCGCTTGCTCGTCCACACCCAACTTCAGTAAAGGCTGGGAAACAGGATGTGTGTACGTGCCCAGGAAGAGGAGGAACTGGGTTTGGACAGCTGGCCATCTCTGCCACACCTCTTCGGTGACACTGGTAACTCATCCCCTTCTCCCTCTTCCATGCGTAGCAGTCGGGAAGCTCGGTCTCTGAAGTCCTCCCTGCCCCGCCTGTTGGTTCAGTAACAGACACCTGACCCAGGCCGAAGGCAGGAGGCTGGTTCCTCTGGTCCCAGTTACGAGCTCTGGGGTCCCGTGGAGCCTTGCCAGAGCCTCTGCCTTTCCAAACGAGTGACGAGTGATGGAAAACCAGGCCTCTTTTCTTTTGAAAGTGACCCTTAGAAAGCCATTTGGGCTGGAGGCGATAACAGGATGTTTATAATCAGGCCAACAAGAGACTACTTCTGAATGTTTGTTTCCTGTGACCTGGAAGTAAGGACGCTATGGATCTCTTTTTGTAATGGCATTTGTTGTCCTGAGCGCTTACTTATTATAAAATTTAGGAATTTTGAGTGATAAATGATAAAATCCATGTAAAGGGTGATACACAGGGATTTCAGGCTGGAGAGGGATCTGTAAGTATGTTACCCTTCAATAAAAATTTGTATTAGAAACCTTGGTACGTATAATGTCTGAGCCAGAATTTTTGTGATTGTCCTCTGGTTTCTGGACGTGGCATGTGCTCTTGCCTCGGTCTGAAGTTGACCTTACTCCATTCTCACTTGATTCCTGCTCATCCCGGAGGTCTCCCCGAGAGGCTGGCTGCCCGCATCCCCACACCTGCAGGGGCCAGCTCCCTCTTACAGTCTCTGCCGGCCCCACGTCCTGGAGCACAGCTCTGACTTCATGTGTCTGTGTGTGTGTGTGTGTGTGTGTGTGTGTGTCCGTCCGTCCGTCCATCCACCTTCCTGCCTCTCGCCATGCGTACACTCCGGGGAGAGAGAGGCTGGGCCTTGTTTTGCCAGCCATGTGTCTACACCCGCTGGTATTTGTCAACTGAATGGACTGAGTGGACTGACTTCAAAGGCAGCAGCCTTTCCCCCACCACCCTTTTCAAGTTCCACTTCAGAGGAGTGCGAGCTTCGAGGGGTCATAGGCTGAATGAAACAACCACGAGGTTGCAGGGGACATTTCTGAGGCTGTGCAGAGTGACTGTCGTGGCTTTACAGTGTGACCTGAAGGACGCTTCTGAGCTGGACGAGGGAAGCAGCGGTGGCTAATCAGTCAGTGTCCCTTACCCTGGTTCTGTGCCCACCAGCATGTTCTTGAGAACAGTTTATATATGATGATTTCATTTGTTCTGGGTTTTTAAATGACAATCCTAAGGTCACGCCTATTTTAAGTCTGAGAAATGTGTCCTGGAAGTTAGTTCCAGAGTCCCTGTTTCCTTGTTCTCGCTGTAGTATGGGTGGGCCGTCCGCCCCATCCCCTCCCCCGCAACTGTTTTCAGAAACAGCTTCGAAAATAATGTCGACATCCTCGGTGTTCATTTTCTCCGCACGTCAGTTCTTTTTCACCGAGCTATGGGAAAGTGGCAAGTTCTCATTTGCCGTTTCAGCCTCTCAGAATCAAGCCCAAAGCCACGCTCAGATTGACTCAGAAGGGAGAATTTAAGATGATCCGTTTGCGTTTAGACTTCATTTGTTGGATGACGTTTGTGGGGTTTTTCCCCTTCTTGTGTGAAGTGGTCAGGAGTCCCGGCCCCACCACAACCTGCCCTTTGACCTTTAGACTCTGAAAAGTAGATTACGGCTTTCTTTTTAAGAATATATTTGGAAATTAATTTTGTTGACTTAAGTGATATACAGTACTCAGTTACACAATGTGCCCTTGGGAACGAGGAAGTGAAGAGCGTGGCATTGTATTGGCTTGTACGATCCTCTCTCCTCTCCTCTTTAACTTTGGAAAGAGAAGAGTGATAGGGAGGGAATGTTGGCGAATCCGATCCCCTGTCAGATCTGCTAATCGTCTCCCGAAGGACAGCCCCGTCCAGGGTCCGAAGACATCGGGATGAGTGCTGGAGCTTTGAGCTCTTGTCCGTCTCCCTCCCTTCCTTCAGCAGCTCCGGTTGCTCGGCACCAGGGGGGGTGTTAAATGACGCGGCGTCTGTTGGTGGGAAAAGGGGAAGCGGCGGGATGTCTTGCAAGGGGTGGAAGATGGTATCGATGCGCAGAAGTGACCCATTCGGACCTTAGCAGCTCTGGTCCTGGAGGGCTGGGCGCAGAAGGAGGCCAGAAGGGCTTTGAGGCGCGCTGGGAAGAACAGACACTCTGTGTCCCTGTGTCCCGCCTCTGCCACCGTGCGGCTCGGCTGGCTCGGAGGAGTTGCCGATTTCTCTGAGCGTTACTTTTCTTGATTCCCTTGTTTACACGATAGGAATACTAAATTCTGCCTTATAAAGGTTTTTAAGAGGATTAACCGAGATACCACATGATAACTGCTTACTAGGAGATGGTGAGATATACATGAAGAAGGGAGTTTTTATTCTTCCTTCCCCTCTATCATTTTAACCTCTCATCTGCTTTGACAGGAATGGAGGAATTCTGTTTAAAGGCTTCTCTGTGATTAGCTGACTTTTTATTTCAAAACACTGGCTTATGGAGGATTTGTAACGTGCACCAAAGTAAAGAGCACAGTGCTGCATTTGTTGCGTAACAGATTGCCCCAGAATTCTGTGGCTCAGGAGAGAGAAAGTGGCGTGGCTTCGTGGTTCTGGTCCACAGTCTCGATGCCAGGCGTTGGCTGGGGCCACAGCCGCCCAAAGGCCTGACTGGGCCAGAGGCGCCACTTGTAAGGCGGTTCCCTCTGGTGGTCAGGGCAGTGCTGGATGTCTGGGGTGGGCGCTGTCATCGTAGGGCGGCTCAGACGTCCTTCCCCCGGAGGCAGCCATCCAGGACCAGGACAGAGCTCAAGGAGCCTCGTCGGGGACCTTGTACGTGGTTCTTCGGGCCGTATTCTGTTGGTCCCAGAGATCAGGCCTGGCTCAGTGAAGGGGAAGACCGCCCGGATCTTGTGATGACCAGCGCACCTGTAATCGGTAGTGGTTGCCATGGCCGTGCTCCCGTCTAGATACCCTCTCGTTTGGGTAGCATCCCCAGTGCATCGTCAAAAAGTAGAGAAGATCGTGTTTTGCTTTTATGATGCAGTCGTGTCTGGTTTCTGACTTTGGCAGGAAAGTTCTAGTTTTTCTCCATTAAGATTTAGCAGACTTTTGCCCTGCCTAAAAGGAACAGTGGAAGGAAATTACGTAGAGAAAGTTGTTTTTTTTTTTGCTCCTTTTCAAAGTGTGAGTGAGACATACTCAACATTGATCGTACTCTCCAGTCTACAGTATAATATCTTAATCATTTTCTCAGTAGTCGATGAAATTATTTTCACCTACTTGACAAGAAAAATAATATACTTAAGTGATGAATATGCAAAACTGTTACTATGTGGTTCTAATTTGCAGATAATTGCATAGAAAAATAAGATGAAAGGAGGTTTTAAAAATGAACACCCAGAGGCTACACCAAGTTACGATTCTGCCATCTCAACGCCTAGCCTCGGGGTCTGCTGTGGTGGGGGCAGAGGTACTGAGGGCTCTCACACCGTCGGTGAGATGCTTCAGGGGCACACGTGACTCCAGCTTGCAGTCTGGTTGGCGGTCCGACCGCAGGGAGTGGGGAGGGTGGTCCTCCCGTGCCGAGGGAGAGGAGAGCCCGGTGTGGGTAAGCACTGAGAGGCCCTGCCGCTGCTCAGAACCTTTTTTTGGTGCTAATTCTTTAATCTTTCCAGTTTCTTCTGTGGTTATTGGTCTCTTCGAGTTTTACCCTGCTTTTATATGTTTCAGTTTGTTTCCAGGACATTGTTGATTTCATCAGGAGTTTAAAATACATTTACAATGTATCCCGAATAAGCACGCTTTGATGGGCATTTCAAAATGATCACTTTGGTTTCATCTCAATAATGTGTAATAATGGCTACTGAGTGGGGAAATGGATTGCAGGACACTCAAGTAGCAGGTGGCTAAAGAGGACGTTCGCAGCAGTCCAGTCAGAGGTTGCGCGTTTTATCAGTGGCAGCAGCAGATGTGGAGGGATGCGGACGAAGTTTTGGAGGCAGAATCCATGGGGGTTGGTGGTCCACAGGGAGTCAGAGTAGTCAGACTGTGTCTCTCAGTTTCTGGACAAGGTGAGGAGTTTGTGCCTGATGTAAGTAGCACACCGATTTCTTTATCGAAACACCTTGCTGTTAAATTTTTTTGTGGTTGATTCACATTCTGGCTTAAACTCTTTATTTGGGGACCAGTAACAGTGGGTCCACAGGCACATTTGAAGCAGAACCAGTCTCCAGTATTTGCATTTTAGGGACATGCCACGATTTTATTGACCAGTCTCGTAATGTTGGACGTTTAGATGTTTGCATCCCTTCACCCCTACCCTAAGTCTTCTTTTTCAATACTTAGATATAATAAATAATTTTGTTATGAAATTCTCATGTAATTATACATATACTTTTTATGATTTCTTTAGGATGGTTTCTGCAAATAGAATAAGGATTTTGGAACCTATTGAGAAATTATTCTCTCGAAAGCTTGTACCCACATACAGAGACATATTTTCGCCACCATTGATTTTTTTTCGAAAAATCTTTGCAAATTTAGATGACAAATAGCAAGTCATTATTTGAATGTGTATTTGTTTACTGGCAAGGCTGAATTTTTTTATGTGTGTTTTGGAATTGATTTTTCTTTGCCAGTTGTAGATGTTCTTTGACCATATTGGCCTCATAAAATGAGTTGGGAAGTATTGCCTCTTCTTGGATTTTCTGGAAGAGTTTGAAGAGAATAGGTATTACATCTTCTTTGAATGTTTGGTAGAATTCACTGGTGAAGCCATCTGGTCCTGGGCTTTTACTTTTTGGTATATTTTTGATGATTGTTTCAATTTCCTTACTACTGATCAGTCTATTTAGATTTTCCAGTTCTTGATTCAGTCTGGGAAGGTTCTCCACTTCTTCTAGGTTATTAAATTTGGTGTTATATACTTTTTCATAGTATTCTTGTATGATGCTTTGTATTTCTGTGATGTCTGTTGTAACTTCTCTTTCACCTCTAATTTTATTTACTTGTGCCCTTTCTCTTTTTTCTTTAGTGAATCTGGCCAGGGGTTTGTTAATTTTATTAAACTTCTCAAAGAACCAGCTCTTTGTTGCATTTATTTTTTTCTTCTTTTTTTTTTCTCAATTTCATTTAATTCTGCTCTAGTTTTGATTATTTCTTTCCTTCTGTTTTTAGGTTTCATTTGTTCTTTTTTCGTTTTTTAAATATGAAGTGTTAGGTTGTTTGGGCTTGTTCTTTTTTTTTTTTTTTTTTTTTATTTTTTTTTTTTTTTTTTTTTTTTTTTTTTATTTTTTGTTTTTTTTTTTTTTTTTTTTTTTTTTTTTTTTTTTTTTTGAGATAATTACGCCCTTTATTTAAATGTCTCTGGTCATTTGCAGATAATACATTTCTATCTCAGGTGCAAAGTTCTAAAGATATCAGTTAAATAAAGCTTATTAATTCCACTCCTGTGTGCCAGAGAAGGAGAGTGGCATTTTCATGTCCTCGCCGCAGTTTTGAATTTCAATTTGTGCTTTCCACAATTTGGGAAATTTGTGGAATTTCCCAAAATTAGAATTTTGAAATAATTTCAGACTTAGAGAAAAGTTGAAAAACATAGATAGTCCAGGAATCCCTGAGTACTCGTCACACAGATTGCCCGAATGTCAGCATTCTTCTGTGTGCTCTTATCATGTGTTCTCTCTCTCTCGTCATCGTCATCGTCGTTGTCGTCATCTTCTGACGCCTGCAGCATCTGGTATCACTACGTGATTTTCCCTCCAAGTGCTGACCGGGCCCGGCCCTGCTCAGCTTCTGAGGTCAGATGGGATCGGGCTCGTTCAGGGTGGCGTGGCCGCAGACCCATGTTGTTATTTTTGAAACCGTTTGAAAGTACTTTGCAGACATGATGCTTCTTGACCCCTAAACGCCTCAGTGATGTTTTCTGTTATCAGTAATGGTTATCGAAGCCATGTTACTCAAATTTCACCAGTATTCCTGAGTACTCAGAAGCGACGTTGCCCCTACTGCGTGCCGTAGCAGAGGGCACGTGGGTGTCCCACTGCTGGTGCCGCTCACTCAGATGGTGTCTGCTGGGTTCCCTCCCTGTCATCCCCTTTGAACTTAACGACTGTCTTGTGGGTAGAGGTTTTGAGACTATGTAGCTATGCTTTTCCTCATTAAACTTTCACCAGCTAGTTTTATCATCCACTGATGGTTTTTGCTTGAAACAATTATTACCATCTTGGTTACCAAGTAGTGAGTTTTAAATCCTGGGGAGCATGTTTTGACAGTGGTGTTCAGCCACTCGAGGTCCGTCTCACATCTTTTTAGTTGAGGATACAGCAGATTTACGGAGCAGAACGGCTGGATCTCCGTGTCGGTCCAGACCACGTGAGTGCTTCGTGTGTTTCCTCCGAGAGAACCTGGTGGGGTCCAGTTCTCACCACGTTGCCCCTGCCGCGTTGCTGTCCTTTCAGCCCAGCACCAGTCCACAGTCCGGGCGGCAGGATCTGGGTATTGGGAGTGGTTTTATGGCGTGTCTGTGACAGATCATATCGTGTCAACTAGAATAAGCCAGCCGAGGCTGCCTTCTCCGAAAGGGTCTACCGCAGGGTAACACGTGGATTTATGTCTCACGGGTCAAGGGAAGGTTTTGTCAGATGGGAGCTATGTGAGCATGTGCACATGCTCCAGGGACAGTGTCAGAGGAGAGTGACGACTAGGACAGAGGGGGCTGTCGTTGGGACCCGTGAATAGGCGGGCCTGGGTAGTAGGATTATCCCGGGCGAGAGGAAGGACGTTGCTCTTAGGAAGACAGAAAGGAAGGGGGTGGGCCTGGGGATGCACACTGCTGTCCTTGTAGGTGGGGCGTGGGCACACCTTTTAAGGAGTCGTTGCCTGATTGCCTCCTCTGTCATTGTGACATAGTGAGGAGGACAGTGCCCAGAGTGAGGCCATCACCGAGCAGGGAAGGAGATGGGAATAAGAGCTCCTGGGGCTCACTCCGAGATTTCTGGCTGGGGGTGGAGACCACGAGTGTTCGGGGGCCTCAGTCTACGAGGCTGTGTGGTTTCTCCAGCAGCGTCCAGCAGCCCAGGTGTGGAAATGAGGGAGCGAACAGTTGCACTGACTGGAGCAGGTAGCTTTGCCAGGTGTCGTGTTGGAAAGGCAAAGCGGGGAGGTGAGAGTAGAAGGTGGGATGGGAGGGAAGAACTTCGTCTGGAGAGGCGGTTCAAGTGTTGGATCACGCGGCCTGTACAGGATGGGAGAGGTGGGGCACTGGGAAGAAAGTAGAAGAGCGAAAAGATGGGAAGTGAGAGAATTGTAGGGGGAGGAATGAGGCTCCCAGAAACTGGCAGGACAGAGAGCAGGATGTTGGAGTTTAGCATTTCCAGCGTGGGACAGTCCCGGCTGACGGGCTGGCATGAGGGAGGTGGAGGTGAAGGTCTCAGGACTGTGGTGGAACTTGGTGAAGTCGCTGGACGGGTTATGTACGTGCACGTCGATCCCACTAGGTGCTGGCAGCACGTGGGTGGAGATGGGGTGGCGTGTCCCAAACATTCGGGGAAGTGCTCAAGTATTCAGAGAAAGAGGGACAGTTGACAGGGAGTGAAGCATGTTAGCAGAATGGCAGTGATAACCTTAAAGAAAGGTGGCACTTTGTCTGCCAAGGGGTCGGTGTAGCTGGATCTGAGGGTGTGCTGGACCCCGTCCGCCACTCGCCTGCAGAGATGCCTCGGAGCCCGTGGAGAGTCGCATTCGCGCAGGGTTCCGAGCAAAGATTGGTCATTGGGTCTCTTCTTATATCTTCTTTCTGTAATCTCCCCCCACCCCACTTCCTGCTACAGCTGCGTGTTCTTCCAGAGTGAGGGCTGAGATCACGTCTGAAGAATCTTTCTTGAACTGTCTGGCCCGTGCGCACGTCTGCCTTAGCAGGGAGCGCACCGTTTCATCACCGTCTGCTGTCGTTCTGTCCCCAGACCGAGACTCCCTTGGCCGAGGGAGGGACCGTGGGTCTCGCATCCCTAGCACATGCCTGACGTGTATTCTGTTGAACTGCGTGAAATTTCCACTCAGGAAGTTTACTGTTGTTCTCCCCAACGGGCGACTTTTCCTTCGTCAGCTCATCTCGAATCTTTCTGAAGTCGCAAGGCCCTTTCTTAGTTTGGCCTAAGCCAAGTTCATGCAGATGAACAGAGTTGTTTCTCAGGGACCGGCTAATGTCTCTGCGGGCGCAGTCCGGTCCGTTCACGCTGCTTACGCTTTTTCTGTTTTGTCAGCTTTCCTTTCGCCTTTCTCTACACACGGGAGAAGAGGTAAAAAGAAACGAGTCTGTGTTCCGTCTTCCCAGTGCTCCAGATCTCCCAGCCTGTGAGTCCATGCATTTCGTTCTGCGGGTTCTTACTGGGAACCTGCATGCCAGGCAAAACTCGGGACTCTTTCCAGTTGCTCTGCTCCTGGCATATCTCACGCGGGCGCTGCTTGGCCTAAACGTGCCGGTGGGGCTGCTGCCGCTGTGGCGGTGGTCGGCGCCTCTCTGAACAGTGACTTGAGATTACCAATGGCCCTAGATGACGGTTTTTCAGAAACGAATGACCCGTGTGCTCTACACATTAAAGAATGCATCGAACAGCAGCACACTCAGATTCAAAACAAACCAAAAGCCAAACGAGATTTATCTGATGTAATAGTAGAACATTTTCTTTCGGGTCATGGGAGGACATGCTGTGACTAAATGAATTAAGTTAGCTTAGACTTTTTCCGTGGTTTCCAGTTCTTTCTGGCTGGCCTTTTCTTTCATTGTCTCGGGCTCAGAGGTGTGTGTCCTTGCTTTTCGGTGGTCACTGAGAATGTAACATAAACACGCTTTTCACATCCCGAGCCCACCGTAAGTCGTGGATCTGATTCAAGAGTTCCTCCAGACCCTGCTGTCACGTGCTCTCCGATCTGGACCTTCTCTGTGGGCCGCGCCCTCGAGGCCGGTTCCTTACGGTGAGCTACTGCAATGCTCCCTTAGATGCTTGCTTGAAGAGCTCTCTTTCCCTAGCGGGGGGGCGAGTTCCGTCCGTGTTCCCATTCCAGCTGTCCTTCCTGGGCGTCCTGTCCCAGTCCTGAATTTCCTGTTTTTTCCTCAAGACCAGTACTGAAATGTTAGCATAGCTAGTGACTTTTAAAGGAAGAAAACAAAAGCCGCATTAGCTAGTCAAGGTTGAGGTCTCTGGCCCAGGCCCACTGGACGCTCTCCATCTACCAGAAATGCCTCTCACTCCCTCCCCATCTTCTGTTTATTTTTACTTTTAAAAATTTTATTTATTTATTTTTAATTGAAGAAATGATTTAAATGTTTTCCCCTGTGAACCTTCCCCCTCCCCGCTACTCTTTTTTTTTTTTTTTAAGAATCTGGTAATCCTTAACAGATTAATCTGAGTTTTATATTTAGATGAAAGTTATCCATTAACACATTATCCATTAACACAAAAGTTTGAAACTGTAGACAGAGCTGACAGCAATGAAGGTAGATGGGAGTGAATAGCCTGTAGTCCAAAATATTTTTGTGGGGCGGACACCTCAGGGATCCGTTTTGGCAGAGAGTTACACAGGGACGTTGCGCCATGTTGGGAAGCTGGGAATTCCTGGAGGCTCAGACCAGAACAGCGTGACCCACGTTTGCACTTCCGAGTTTCGCCTCCATGAGTCTCAAGCCTTTTTAGTGTGGGTCTGTTTTGATGCACTCTACTCACCCCATCCTTCCCAGTTGCAAAATTTCAAACCCAGTGTGCACACACTCAGGGGAAGCCTAACTTGGCAGGGTTGAATGCAGGCATTGAACCAGTATCCACTGAGTCAGTGTTGGTCACATGGCCTGCCAGTGGGCCCTGACATCCCTTGTGCAGGTGATGCCCAGCGCTCCGGTCCAGATCTTACTGCCATGTAACTAACTGCCCCAAACTTAGTGGCATTAAACACCAACCCTTTTAGTATGCTTATGGATTCTAGAGCAGGAATTTGGACAGGGCATGGTAGGGTGGGACTCAGATGGCAGGAGGTGGCCCCAATGGTTGTGAATTAGAGTCGTCTGGAGGCTCCCGCACTCCCATGTCTGGTTCCTGGGCTGGGTGGCTTGAAAGCTGGTGGGATCAGTTGGGCTTGTTGACAGAGTGCCCGCATGGAGCCCCTCACGTGGTTGGGACAGCTCGGCGTGGCGCCTCGGTTCCAGGAGAGAGGGCTCCTAGAGGAAGTGTCTGGAGAGTGAGGTTCTCTGTCGACTTAAGCAGACACGAGCCTGCCCAGATTCAAGGGGTGGAGGCACAGATCCCCGTCTCAGAGGGGGGGAAGGTCAAATCACGCAGCTGTCTTAAAGGCTACTCTAGGTGACTTTAAATACGACGGAATATCAAATAACAGCGTGCCTCGCATGCAGTCAGAATGCGTATTTTGAAACTCGTGTTTCCGTCAACGTGTGTCTGTATATTCTGGTTCATGATGTGACGTGTCGTTCTTACTGTGGGCCACAGGTTGTTTTTTTCTTAAACACGACTTAACTGTAGTAACATCTCATTTAGTTTATGAACATCAGATTTTATAGGTCAGTGCTGTCAGCCCTGTTTCAATTGACAGGTTACTAAGATGTAGTTCTTAGTTTTAAAGATGAGAAGCTAAGGAGTTGAGTGTCATTTGCCTGCAAGGACAAAAGAAAGGCCTGTCCGTTTTGCCTCTGTTGTCATCGCCCACTAGGAGAATGTCAGCACCCCACTGAAGAGTCGCTGAATCCAGAACAAGCTGAGATCTGGACCGGCAGCCAGACTTCCCTCAAATTTTAATCTAATATTTGCCGATCTGTTTCCTAAAAGAGATTGAAAGGAAGAGGGCGTACTTCCCTTTGAAGGAGATCAGAAAATATCGAAGGGTTGGGAGGCCCAAGAGCAATCCGTGATAGAGACACAGCC